>JAURVB010008219.1:0-14737 GCA_033002965.1 Piper betle | reverse complement strand
TTTTTCCATATAGATCTTGCTAGAATAATGTAGATCATATCAATTTGATCATTTTGGTATATTACTCAATATGTTTTGCATGTTAGATGGTTATAAAATTTTGATTTTTATATAAAGTTTGCACCTTTATTTGTGTTTGGATTGGGTATTTGATGTTTTTTGATTGTGTGCAGTCAAACGATTCCTAAATTACTTAATCAATGTTATAAAAATAAAAAAATGTGAACTTTATAAAATTTGGTTAGCGTTCGAGTTGCCCGGATTGCATACCAGTTACTAATTAACTGAATAAACAGCATAATAATAATTAGTGTGTGTGCTTAATTTTAAAACTAATCAACTGTATGACTTTAATTAATTTTATAATGAAATTAATTAATTTATTAAATGATAAAAGATTTAATTAATAAAAATCATTATTTGTACAGTTAGGCTGGGAGGCTACGACATCTCAATTCATTCCACAAGAGCTAATCGAATCCGTCCGACTTGATATCTTTCATGTTTAAGATCACAATTCGACTTAGTGGTTTAACCATTTGGTTGCTAACTTATTTACAAACCAAATCAGATTAATTTAATAATGATTCAGATAATGCATAATTGTTTAGTATATTATGATATCACAAGTTAGGTGTCTAGATCCACAGACAACCTAACATGTTTTGATATCTCAATTGCGTGGGTTTAAACGTCAATGATGTTCCTAATATACCGACAGCACGCTCATGAACTCACTACATTGTTTATTAACTTGTTCAGTTTTTTGCACGCTATCAGATTTCACATGCGAGCACAAATATCAGATCAGATTAGTGTGTTTATTTAATTTATTATTGCATGCCATCAACCTTCTTGCATTTAGGATTGTTCATGTCCGCTTGGAGTTTGGCTCACTGCGGTTGGACAAGGAGATCTTCTCAGGTCTACTATGACTCTCGTTAGCTTGATCTTTTGCTTGGCTTGTGATTTGATTTATATTGTAGAATGTCGTTAGTGGCATTTTAATAGATCTCACTACTTACAGTTAATTTAAGAGATTTTCTAGATTAATAAAACCTCAAAGATGAGATCCCTTGAAAAGTTTTCAAAAGATTATAAGATTCACCTCAAAGTCTCATTTTAGCATTATATGACATGTCAATGCCCAAACTTATTATACGTATTTCGTTTTCCAATTTTGACTTATATGCGAGATGGATGGAATGCATGATATCTCCAAGGGGGCCCAGTCGGTACCCACCGGTGGTGTTCGGTGATGGTCTTATATGTATGATATCAAATTACTAGTCTGCATAGAGTGTATATTTCAACATTTTTGCCGCTTCTATTGAGTATATCTGGACTGCGTAATGCTACAGTGATTATGAGTTAGGCCCTGTTGGCATTTCACCTACATGTCATTGTGAGCTATCATCTAGTCTATGTGCATAGATTATCAGTAATTATGATGAGGCCCTATTAGCCACTTACTTATGATCTGGGTGTTGTGGAAGAGTTCCTATTCCTTTTTAGTTTTTCGTAGATAACTATTTTATCAATCAACCGGTATTAAGATTTTTTAATATTAGTTATTTAGGGCTCAGTGATACTGTTGCTGATAAGTTTTCTTATATTATGTACAAAAGCAGACTTGGCATTGGCTGGACTAGTTACACAAATCACAAGGACCTTTGTGGATGTTGGGCCAATATTTTGTGTTGTGGGGTGTTGGTTGTGTGTTGTATCCCTTAAGAACTTTGTTATTTACTAAATCGGTATCAGACTCATGTGCGTTGACATCTTGAGATTATAGATTATGATGTGTTGTTGTGGCTATGGGGCTTTGAAACTTGTGTTATGGCCCATTCTGGCTTGTGCCTCATGATATTATATTATGATTATTCACTAAATTTTGTGTACCTAATTATTTTTCCTCTGATTTGGAAACGAAATACTCTAGGGTGTCTAACATATCGTATGCATGTTATTCCAAGCCTTAGAGTCTTAGAACTGATGGTAAACAAATATCTAGGTCGTCGGAATGCAAGGGCATACTTCACCTAAGACTCGTAACATGTCATGTGGGCAACTCTAGTTTTTTCCACTATTGTTATGCTGATAATTCTCATTTTATGACCTAGTTCTAAATATCATCTCCAGCTAGGCTTATATTGGGAATGAAAAAGAATAATTGCATTGTTTTAGAGAAGGAAAACACTACTTTTTTCCTAAAAGAAAGACGACACTACTTGATTATTGTAAAACATATATGGTATGCTCTGTTCTTTTTTAAATATTATGTGCATACAACGGATAATAAATGCCATTTACGTGAGTTTCTCATTTTTATATTTTTTGATTCCAAGCCCATTTCCAACTAGTCGTCGCTTGCTGATCTTTTTTCCGGTACAATATTTTTGTATTCATCCCTTTTTAAGGTCAAATTTTAAGTGCAGATTCCTGGAACATGAAAACATGCAACGTGTCTTGTACTATAACTGAAAGCATCACTACAAGAAACAATGGTGGCAATAGCAGTACCATCAAAAAAATTTTATGGTTAAAGCAACTTTTTTGACGGTATTAGTATTTTATCGTTAAAAATTTTGAAACAGCAATCGAAGCTAGGAATTTGGACGTACAAGTCACCGTCAATAGTTTTTTAATTATTTGACGGTAATAGTAGATTTACCGTCACAATAAACTTGACGGTAGCATAATTACAAAATTCTCGCCGCTGCTCTTTTTGCTTAGCATCCAAATATCATTGATGGTAAAAGTGACGGTAAACATTTTAAAGTCATTTATCTACTTACCATCAAAATAATTTGATGCTTTTGATGATCAAACTGACAGTAAATTTTTATTTCATATATAACGAATGTCCTTTACTACCAAAGCTTTGATGGTAAAATTTGACAGTAATATTAAATTTTTAATTTTAAAAAAACCACCAGGTATATTGTCTAACAAAAGCTGCTTGATGAAAATAATTTAAAGCTTACGTATCAAGAAGACACACAGGTATGTCTATGTCTATATATCCTCATGAATCACTACAAACAAATGAACCCAAGCCCTTAAGAAGTGATATACTCTACATCATTTAAAGACAGCAATGTATCTCAACGTCTAGAAGTATAATATATATATATATATGAAATATAGTAATATATCTATCATCAAAAACTATATATATGAAAATAAGCCCAGCTATAGCAACAATGCATTCTGCCAATGCTTTAGAACTCGTGAATTTGTGAGAACATGAAACCAAATAACACAAATAATGAATAATACAAAATCCAACTGTTCTAATATCAAATCTCAAATCTTGTATTTCTTTTTTCGTACTTTGTACTACAAAAAGATACAAGACCAAATCATATATAATAGTCATATTGTCACCTTCTAAAGATTATCAACAAAAAGGAAACATCAGCTATTGCATGGCCGTAAATTAAAAAATTTTAAACTACAAGATACTTCTAGAAAAAAATAGAGGTCACAGAAAATGGTAGCAAAATGTGGCATCGAAATAAATATTAACTGTTCTTGCACACGACTCTTCTAATTTATAAGTACTGAAAAGAAAAACAATAAGTTACTTGTTTTTCCAGATAGCCCAAAGCATTTATCTCGTAAAATAAATCTTTTCCATTTTCTGGAACACCAATTCGAAGAAAAGATTTGACCATACCAAAAATTTTCTCTCCAGGAATCTATGATGTCAAAAATCATTTGCTTGAATAAAATCAAAATACTCAAACCAAATTGGATGTGGTAGATGAAAGCCAGAAAATTCAAGCAATCTGCACTTATTTTGATTGAATATTGCTTAACTCACATTGTTCATCTGAACCAGGTAATCAAACTCAAGTGATCAAACCCCCTGGTCGAGCCCATGCCTTCATAGCTAATCATCATAAACATTCCACGGTGGTTCCAAAATCCAAGGAAGAAGATAAAAAGAATGAGAGGATAAGAAGGGCTGGTGAATATTTTGGGGCTTAAAATGAATAACCAAAAATGGTTAAAAGTTTTATAAATGACAGAGAAAAAAAGAAGTAAAAGTGGGGGCTAGTACGATTGGAAGAAAAAAGAGAGAAGAAGGGCATAGAAAAGAAGCAGAAGAAGGAAGCCCCTCGCCGAAGATCCAGCTCCGGCAACCCTGAAGCCCACCAGATCAACGTTTGGAGTGCCATCGACGCAACTCTGCAGGAGAATCCCGCCGGAGAAGCCCACCGTTCTGGAAAAACTTGGAGAAGGTGCTGGCCGGAGTTGGGAAGTGCCATCAAGCAGCCCTCTCTCCAGCCTCCGTTCGGTCGATCCAAGCCATCACCAGCCACACCACAACCCTCACTGGATCCTCCTCACAGCCGGGAATAAAACACATCTGAGAGCCACTGCTTGAGAAGACCTCCATCACCGAAAAAGCTTCAAGAAGTGGCTTTTGGAGCAGCGTAGCAGCAGAAAACAGCATCAAGCAACCTCCTTGTTGATGCGTGTGCGACAAGCCAGGCGACCTATGGCTAGACCAACACTACCATTGGACTCTACTCAACACCGTCAACAAACTTGAGTTGATATTTGTCGCCGAAAGAGTGACCAGAGGCCCGTCGAAGCAGTGCAACAGTAGCATTCCACCCTTTGTCCAGCCTTCATCCGACTGACCAGAGCCATCGCAGGACAAGCCACCGAATCCAATTGATTGCCCTTGTCTCTGGGTACAAACCCAAATCGAGTAATACCGCATTTAGCCGCCAAAGTCATTGGAAGATTGCGATAAGTAGTCTAGCGATACACAGCGCAGCTAGAACTTTCCACTGACACCGTCGATAATTGGAACCACCACCGACCGTCAAACCACCTCCAAGACACTCGAAGTCGTCAACAAAGCCCTCGAAGTCGGCATTGCACCACCGCCACAGCCAGGTCCATTGGACCCGCTTACAGTTGTCCGCGTCCACTTTCTGCCCGGAGCGTGACCAACTTCATTACCCATGGATTATCACCAGACCCAGATCTGAGACTGCGTGCACAGCCCGCCCGTGACCAGATTTGGACTGGCGTACTGTGCACCGCATGCAGCCTAGAGCACCCAGAAATCTCTAGAACTTGTGTATGCCACCTGGCCCAGTTCAACCAGCATTTGGGTCAAAGCTATCTAAAATGGATCAAATATAAAAGCGACAAAATTTACTATTTTGTATAAGTGTAAAATCAAAGTAGAAATAGTAGATTGTGAGTATCAATCTCACCATAGAATGACTTAGAGATTTGAGTTTAACCTTAAGGAACAACGTAAAAATTTCTTATGTCACCATAGAATGACTTAGAAGCGACAAGATAGTGCTGCAACCGGGAGCTCGTCGAGATGAGCAAACAAGCATCCCACGCAATGTCCAACAATGGACCAACCCCTGGAGGCCAGACATATGTCTTCAACCTCCATAAATCGATTGAATCAACCTCACCTCCTAGCTACAGAAACAATTGCCACAATTGAGAGATCATGCCAACATCCCTCATGAAATTGACAATTTTTCTTCGATTTCAAGTACTAAGTCCATCCACCAAGTATATACAACATCAACTTCATCGCCCGAATAGATTTGGCCACAGCACAACCAGCTACCGCAACGAAGTCGGACCAAGCATAGTCCACTGCCACACTCATCATAGTTTTCATGGCCACCATACTACCAACAGCCATACCCGTACCTGTGGTATGACCCTACATGCTCCCAGCAACCATCTTCTATGGTGTTTCCATTGTCAATCGCAAAAATAGTGCCCATCCAAGCGGCGCCTCCAACAATTCCATTAAGTGAAATGCTAGTTCCTGTTACCATTTTATCAGCAAGCCAGTCACAAGACCAATTGCCAACTATGCTAGTAGTGCCAATATTAGACCTTTGCTATGAAGAGTTGAAAGTCAAAATAGATGCACAAGGTGCACTTATCACTGCTCTAATCGGGAAAAAAGATAAAGAATCGAGTGAAGCAACAAAGCATCTCTTCCTCTTAGCTGATGAAGTCTACACAAAAGTTTTGCATGAGAAATACAAGTGTCCTACCTTCACAAAGTTTGATGGAGACAGCAGCCCTAGAGATCACATCACAATCTTTGATCTTGAGTGCGGAGCAATCTCGGCAATTGGAAAGCTAAAACTACAACAATTTCTAGCATCTCTCAGTGGCAACGCACTGAGATGGTTCAACAACGGCCCACCTAGATCGATCAGTTCATGGGAAGAACTTGTCGAGCAGTTCACAACTCACTTTTAGTCAATGGAGATCCCGATAAAGATTGAGCACTTAAGGTAATGTCAGAGATAGTCAGGTGAAGAATTTTCTATATATGTGAAAATATTTAAAAGTTTGGCATCTCAAATGAAGGAAACTTCTGATATCAAAGAGCTTGTGAAGATACATGCAATGAATGCTGGATTGGCAACATGGTACTTAGGTAGTGCACAATGCAATACATTTGAATAACGTTTTGAAAGAGTGCTAATATGTGAGGAACTCAATAGAATTTCGGCTTCAACAATGAATGAAGGAGCCTCAAGCAAGGCACCGAGCTTAGTCATATGGGTCATGAGTGGAAAGTGAAGATGAAGAATGAAAGTGAAAATCAAAGAGATGTACCTCGAGAGCCCCAACAACGACATGAATGGAGAAATCTAGAAGATTATACCTTCAACACTAATGATTCTAAGAGATGGTTTGACGTGTTGATGAACAAAGGAAAGATTACGCCATTGACTCCAAAAAATCTGCCGAAGTTAGTAGATGAGAAGAAGGAAAACTTTTGTCAGTTTCACTAGAGGTTAGGTCATTCGACAGTGAGATGTCGAAACGTGATGGAGAAAATTCAAAAGTTGCTCGACAAAGGCAAGATCAAATACAAAGTTCCAAGTGCTAATGTAATGACAATGAGTCCCTCATCTATGTCGATGAAGTCTCATAAAGGAAAAGAAAAGCAAGGAGTGCAAATCGATGTTCCAATGGTTAATGTTGAAGACATGGAGGTGTCACCTACTTCCACTGATGAAGTGAAGAAAGGATACTCTACATCTCCATCGTTGCACAAGTTTGAAGTTCAAGCTGATCAAGGCGCAGGACTTTGTGAAGGAAAGTAGCTCGATAAAGAAAAGATGGAAGACCAATTTGTTGCCCAAACAACATCAACTCAAGAGGAAGTTAAGTCAAAGGATTCAATGCAATATGGAAAAACAAAAGTTTGCCTAATGTGCAGCTATGGCAGAAACGACATTACATTGGAGGAAACATAAGACTTGTTGCAGTGGATCGTGATTGTTCTTATTCTAGTCTTGTTGCCCAAATCTCAAGTACATTTTATACCAGCAGCCCTTTCATGATCAAATGTCAGCTACCAAGTGGATGTTTGAAGCACCTTATTACAATTGCCAACAATGAAGACTTGGCAAATATAATCGAAGGGCAAGAAGATTTCAACACAAGTCACAGAGCAGTTGTTTGCCTTCACCTGTTTGCGTTACCAAAAACATCAAGATCGCCATCCAACTCGACATTAGACAAGATGTTGGGGGCTTTAATCAAATTCATTACTACTAAAAGTGCTGAAAGAGAAGTAGCAAATAATAGGAGGCATCACAAAAGAACAAAGTCACCTCCATACCATGGAAGGAAAAGAAGACATCATGCCATCTTGTCGCCAAAGAAGCTTCATGCCTTGAAGAAGAAGCTACGAATGAGAGTAAAGACAAATCTTTCATTCTCTCATTGCCACCCAAATCTAAAAAGTAGAATGAAAGAAGTTTGGATTTTGAGACCATGGTTGTTCAATGAAGAAGTCACTCCTGAAAATCAAAATGATGGTCAGTTACCACACAATGATCTAAGAAAGGTCTCCCTGTACTAGTTTGCACAAAAAAAGAAAAAAGTAAAAAAAGAAAAAGAAAGAAAGAAAAAAAGTACTTCGCCTATTCTTCTTTCGAACTTGCAAAAAATCGATGAGGGGGCTAATGTTCGTCTGAATAAGGTAATCAAATGCAAGTGATCGAACCCTCTGGTCGAGCCCATACCTTCATAGCTAATAATAAAAAACAGTCCATGATGGTTCCAAAATCCAACGAAGAATGCAAGAAGAAGGAGAGCATAAGAAGGGCAGGTGAGGATTTTGGGGGCTTGAAATGAAGAACCAAAATTGGTAGAAAGTTCTGTAAATAACAGAGAAAAAGAGAAGCAAAAGTGGGGACTCGTACGTTGAAAGAAAAATGAGAGAAGAAGGGCAGAAGAACGAAGGGGGAAGAGCTTGTCGCCGAAGATCCATCTCCGGCAACCCCCAAGCCCCTCAAATCAGAGTTTGGAGTGCCCTCAACACAACTCTATTAGAGAATCCCACCGGAGAAGCCCGGTGACGCCGAAAAAGCTTGGAGAAGGTGCTGCCCAGAGTTGTGAAGTGCCATCAAACAGCCCTCTTTCCAGCCTCTGTTCGGTCGATCCAAGCCATCACCGGCCACACCACAACCCTTACTAGATCCTCCTCATAGCCAGGAACAAAACCCATCCAAGAGCCACTGCCTGAAAAGACCTCCAACATCTGAAAAGTGTCGCGAAGCTGCTCACCGAAGTAACGTAGCCGCAGAAAAGAGCCACATTGTTGGCATGCATACAACCAGCCCAGGTGACCTATGGCGAGATTAACACTGCCATCGGACTCTACTCAACACCGTCAACACCCAAGTTGATATCCGCCACCGGAAGAGCCACCAATCATCGAAATACTGCCCAAAAGAGGTCTGCTGGAGCATTGCAACAGCAGCATTCCGCTATCCTTCCAACCTTTGTCAGATCGACTGGAACCACCACAAGACAAACTACTGCTTCCAATTGATTGCCCTTGTCTCTTTGTACAAATTGAAATCGAGTAGTGCCCTCGCCAGAAAATGGCGATAAATGGTCGAGCAATACACAGTGCCACTAGAACTATCCACCACCACTGTCAACAATAAGAACCATCACCGATTTTGGTTCACCTAGAACCGGATAGAAATGTCATGATCGAGTCAAGTCATGTCTAAAGCTGCTAGTCTATAGAACTCGATCAATAATATAGATCGAAGTAACCCTCTTGGCATCAAGAGAATGGAAGACATCACTAAATACACATAAAAAAGACATCAAATATAAGTAAAAATATAAAAGAAAATAACTGCGCCGAGCTCATGTGTGTGTAGCGTTGATTTGTCCTCCTACCAAAGCCGACTCAAAATCTTGAAGCCTACATATATAATATGAAAAACGTTAGTCACGAGTGTTATTGGTCTAAAAATAATTAATACTCAAAGTCGCACAGCAAATCTGACCCCCTGTTAAGTGAAAATATTTATATACTTCTTCACAGAATCTCTCCGAAGGGAGTTAATTAGGAGCCGTTGACCTCACTCGACAACATCCCCTTACACGGGAAGATTACTTTCTTTTCTTTCAGCCTTCGACATCCTCCGTATCACTCCTAGCCCTAAGTACAAAGGCCGAGTACTCTCAGGCATGAGCCTTCAATACCCTTTGAAACCACAAGTATAGACATGTGTTCCATTGCAATACTCGTCAACCTCCACACTTCTCCAAGTTTGAGGAACTCGAAGGTGGAGTTGTCAGGATCCCTCGTGAATGGAACAAACGCTCACCAAGTCCAGAACCCTCTTTGACTAACATGTGCCCTATCTCAAGATGCATTAGTCAATTTTCCTCTGTCTCACACTCACTAGAAAACTCGAGAAAATCATATATAGGCCTAGGAAGGGATTTATATAATAGATCAGAAGGCTACTTGCAGTGGATTTTGTTTTCCATAATCAAACTTGAAGGGTCTCATCTTCAACTATTAATCATAGAAGTAAAATATGTCAAAATGACCCGTGTTAATTGCGGTCCGATAAAAAAATAACTTAACATGTCCTGCGATCTGGAAATCAAATCAACAATAGAGTATAACGATAAAAAGTTAGAAGAGTCCTAACGGACCTATGGTCCAAGCTTGACGTCTCATCTATGGCAAGCTCGGACTCTAAAACCTACATCGAAGCCCACTACTAGATAAAATACTGACATCTCTATATAATGCATATTTGTAGTGTATGCGCACATCATTAGTACATCCTAATAAAGAAGACCGATAAATAAACCTACAACTAAACATACAGCGTGTAAATCAAGTCGTAATAAAGAAAATAACTAATAACAAATCATAAATAAATACATATATACACTGATGAATAAATAGATAAATAATAAATACATGAAAATAATCAATACTCTAATCATAAAATAATAATAACATATATTATATAAATACATGGCTAAACAAGAGTAAATATCACATATACTCGTGTTAGTAAACGTATAAATAATTAAATAAATACATACATAATCATGCAATAAATAAATAAACAATTAGTTAATTATAATTAATGATGAATAATAATAATATCATAGTTATCATAGTTATCCAATTCATAATACACAATTAAATACAAATAAATAATAACATACATGCAACGAACAAATAGATAAGTAAATAAATAAATATATACAATTTAATAAACATGAATAATATTAATATTATTAAGTAAATACATCAATAATAATAATCCATAATCACATAAACACTTATCATGTACGACGAACATCTAAATAAAAAGAATAACCAATAATGAATAAATAAATAAATAAATAAATAAATAAAATCAAAATATATTAAATAACGTAAATATGTATCTAAACTAATGTATGGGTTCTCGAATTACCAAAAACGGTGAGAAAACAATCGAAAATAAGCTGAAACTGGTTTAACTCATTGAACCAAACCATGTCAGTTCAGTTAACTCGGTTTGGGTCAGATCAACTGGAGGGCTGGGTCAGCTGAGCTGGTCTGGACTACTGGGCATTGACACGGACACGGGCAAGTAGGTGGACATGAGCTGTCACACACTCCGGTTACTTTCCACGGGCGGTTGGTAGAGACATTTTGGCTATCACTTCCAAGAGGTGTCATAAATTTCACTCCCCTATATAGGGAGGGACACCCACTTGGACCCCTTCCTACACTAGCAGTGTGTGCTAGCGATCACTATCAAGCGTGAACGTCGACTTCACTTGGTGGTGGTCATTGTTGGAGCTTTGCTTGCCACTTTCACGTGGTCTTTTTCGTTCTTTCCACTTGCACGCGGCCTTTTGTTGGTGCCTGTGCGCGGCCCTTTGAGTCGACTGCCTGTGTGCAATCTTTTGCTTGCCTTGCCACCTGCATGTGACATTCCTTGTTTTCAATACAAAAACTGTAAAGCTTTCTTATAGTGAATTTCCAAAACCATTCCCTTCTAGTGTCACCGGGGCTAACTCATACACCCCTTTCACAGGGATCGCTAGGCTGACTTATGGGTTTAGGGCCACAAGTGCTGCACGCACTGGTTGAAACTGGTTGGTGCATGACAAGTGGTATCAGAGCCCAATTGTTGAGATGTCTTCAAGTAATGGGGAAACGAGTGGGGTGCCATTAGTTCTGGCACCTCGCACCTCAAAGAAGAAGAGGATCAGAGAATTGGAGTCAACTGTTCATGACCTCGAGGTGGCATGGACCGAGCTGGCTTCCGCCTCTACCTTGCTACAGAACCGGGTAAAAGAAAAATGAAGGTACAGTTATATCCTAAGCATGTTGAGTTTAATGTGCGATTACACGTGAGACATTTCCAACACACTGGGATGATCAAGGAGTTTGTCAAGCAATTCTCTCAACTCTTGCTGGATATTAGAGACATGACCGAAAAGACAAGCTCATTTCGTTCATTGTGGGATTGAAACCATGGGCCCAAACCGAGCTTAATCGCTGTGGTGTGCGTGACCTCGCAACCGCTATCGTAGAAGCAGAACGGTTGACAGATTTCAACACGCATGATGGGAAGAAACCAGACCATAGTAAAAAGAGTTGTCAACAGACCAACTCCCATACTTCCCATGGAAGCAACAACAAGCCCTTCAAGGGCAAGTGTCAATATACTGAAAAAAGACCCACTCCCAAGGAATCCAATTCCAAGGGATCAAGTTCCTCAAGTCAGCAACCCAAGCGTGGCTTCTTTTTGTGTGACGGGCCACACAAAGCGGTCGATTGCCCAATCAAAGGATCCATCAATGCCATGTTTGCCAAGTTTGCAGAACAGAAGGTGAAAGGAAACGAGGTCATCGAAGTTGAGGACGAACCGAGGATGGGTGCCTTGACGTTGCTGAATGCAGTATGCAAACTGTCGGTAAGGAATCCTCCACTATTGAAAGGCCTTATGTACATGGAGACAAAGGTCATTGGTGTTCAAACCCGTGCTATGGTAGACACGGTGCAGCCCACAATTTCATGTACGAAGGTGAGGCAATGAAATTGGGTATAAATATGGTAAAGGACCCAAGCCGCATAAAGGCAGTAAACTCTAAAGCTCGACAGGTTCCCAGAGTGGAAAAGGATGTGAGCATCACTGTCGGAATGTGGAATGGGAGGACCAACTTCATGGTCATTCCCATGAATGATTTCATATTATCCTAGGCATGGAATTCTTGCAAGAGGCAAGCGCCGTGCCGATGCCTCATCTAAGGTCGGTTTGCCTATTGGGGAGAACCCATGCATGGTGCCGGCCCTCTAGAAAGGCAAAGAACCAGTAGGGCTTCTCTCAGCTCTACAAGTGAACAAGGGCATGAAAAATGGTGAGGCCAAATTCCTTCTTGCCCCATGTATGGAGGATCAAACAGTGCCTACTTCCCCAATACCGCCAGTCATTGATTGTGTGCTAAAAGAGTATGGAGATATCATCCCATCTGCATTGCCTAAGGGAATCCCACCACAAAGGGGAGTAGATCACAAGATCGAGTGGGTACCGGGTGCCACACCACCCACAAGAGTGTCATATCAAATGGCCCCTCCATAGATGGGTGAGCTACGTAGACAATTGGATGAACTCTTGGATGCCGAGTTCATCCGTCCATCTAGAGCCCCATTTGGTGCACCGGTACTCTTTCAGAAGAAACACGATGGGAGCCTAAGGTTATGTGTCGATTACTGAGCACTTAACAAGATGACAGTGCGGAACAATTACCCAATCCCACTGATTGCCGACTTGTTCGATCAGCTCTCTAGTGCTTGGTACTTTTCAAAGTTGGACTTAAGGTTGGCTTACCATCAAGTTCACATTGCTCTGGGAGATGAAGCCAAGACAACTTGTGTAACCCGATACAATGCCTTCAAATTCTTGGTGATGCCATTCGGCTGTGACTAATGCCCCACCCACATTCTGCACTTTGATGAATAATATTTTCCACGATTACTTGGACAAGTTCGTGGTGGTATATCTCAATGATATTATTGTCTACAATTGAACTTTGGAGGAACATGCGGAGCATTTGAAAACTGTTTTCAAACTGCTCCGCCAAAACCAGTTGTATGTCAAGTTAGAAAAATGTGCCTTTGTAAAAGACGAGATACTTTTCTTAGGGCATTGGGTTGGTGGTGAGCAGATTCGCATGGATCAAGAGAAAGTCCAGACCATTTTGGAATGACCGACACCTAGGTCAGTCCAAGAAGTGTGCTCCTTCCTTTTCTTGACCAACTATTATCGAAAGTTCATATAGGGCTACTCACATAAGGCTGCACCCCTCACTAATCTAACCAAGAGTGGGCTCAAATGGTGTTGGTTCGAGAAGTGCACAAGTATCTTTTGATAGGCTAAAGAGTGCAATGACAGAGGATCCAGTGTTGTGCCTCCCGAACCACACCGATGCATCAGATCTTGCTATCGGTGGGGTATTGATCCAAGAGGAACCCGGTATCCTATGAGAGTCGGAAACTCAATGAGACCAACCAATGCTATACTATTCAAGAGAAAGTGATGACCGCTTTATTCACTGCTTGAGGACATGGAGACATTATCTTCTTTGTTCTTGATTCGTGGTCATGACGAACAACATTGTGAACAGTTACTTTCTGTCTCAAAAGAAGATATCAGCAAAGCAAGCGCATTGGCAAGATTTCATGTTTGAATATGATTTTGAACTTGAACATAAGCCTGGGCGTGCTAATGTGGCAGTGGCTGCTTTGAGTTGGAGGGCCGAACTCGCTGCATTGAAGTCCAAGTGGTCGAGCATGTTAGCCACCGCAAAGGTAACCTGCTGGACCAGATTAGAGAAGCACTGAATGGGGACTCATTCGCACAAACGATGCTTGCTCAAGTGACGGAAGGCAAAGCTCGAAAGTTTTGGCAGCATGACGGACTCCTTTATGTAAAAGGCAACCGAGTATATGTGCCAAGAGCAAATAATTTGAGAAAGACACTTCTCAAGGAGTGTCATGACGCACCCTAGGCATGACATCATGGTGCAGCACATACACTTGCTCTTCTGGAGATGGCATTTTATTGGCCATACATGGCTGATGGGGTACAAGAATATGTGAAAACTTGTCTCATTTGCCAGCAAGATAAAGTCGAGAGGGACAAGCCGTTGGGTCTACTCCAACCATTGCCCATACCATCGAGACCGTGGGAGAGTGTCTCCTTGGAATTTGTTCGAATAATTTTAGTGACATGCAAGTATACACGGTCGAAACAAGTAGTATAATGATAAACTAGAGTATCGTTCCCACCGAGAGATGGATTTCTTTAAATTAATTAAAGAAAATAAAATTAAGAACAAAACAAAAATAATTGACTTAACGGAATCTAAATAA
>JAURVB010008216.1:0-10355 GCA_033002965.1 Piper betle | reverse complement strand
AAGGGTATGAAAAGAATTTTAAAAAATTATAGGAATAGAAATCAAGTGTAGTACATCCTTCCATCAACAAACCAGATGGTCAATCAGAAGGGACTATACATATACTAAAAGATTAAATGAGATCTTGTGTTTTAGATTGACAAGGTAGTTGGGAAGACCATATACCATTGGTAGAATTTGTATATAATAATAGCTATGAATCCATTATAGATATGTGTCATTGAAGCACTGTATGGATGACCATGTCGTTCATCATCATGTTGGTTGGACACTAGAGATCTAGTATTAGTTGGTCCTAATCTGAATGAGGATAATATCAAACAAGTTGAGCTAATCAAGAAGATGATGAAAGAAGCTCAAGATCAACATAAATCATATGCAGACTTGCATATGATTAGTAGAGTTTGAAATAGCAGAACATGTTTTCCATAAGATTTTACCCATTAGATGAGTGATGAGATTTGACAAGTCTAAAGTTAATTCCAAGATATGTGGGACCTTTTAAGATACTTGAGTGGGGGAAATATCTTATTAGTTAGCTCTACCACCAATTTGAACTTTAGGTTATGATGTGTTCCATGTATCGATGCTAAAGAAGTATATCTGAGATAGATCTCACAAAATAGATTACAAAGATCTGAAAATTTAGGAGGACATGTCCTCCCTAAATTGACAAGCCCCTTTAAGATTCTAGACACCAAGATGAAGGTGCTATGGATGAAAATCATTCCAATGGTGAAGGTTCTCTAGAGGAATCACGCTCTAGAAGAAGCCACTCGGGAAGATCAAGCTAAACTTTATGAAGATCAAGTATTTAGAATCTTTCCTAAGACAAATTTTTAGAACTAAATTTTTTTAAGGGGTGTAGAATGTAAGAATTAGTACTTTTATCATTATTACTTGGTTTATTCTTTCTTCTCTTAAGGTAGATGTATATAGCAAACTCTTATTTTTTTAGCCAAACAAAAATTTTTCTTTGTATATTTAGTGAAGACTAATATCAAGATACATAGAATTCTCTACATTATGTGGTTGATTAAAGTGAGTTTTGTCATGTTGATTATTTTCTTAACGGTTATTCATGATTGGGAATAATCGGTCAAGTTACATTTCAAGGACAAAGTAATTATATAAGAATTAAGTTATGGTGACAAGCTAGACACGGTCACATGTGAACTACGTCTATATCCCCTACAAGATGTCGGCCAAGTTTCAAGATATTCAAAGGGCTAAATACTAATTTTGCACCTTCGGGAGAATTTAAGTGAAGCCAATCATATTTAGTTAGCCTAAGATCTAATTGGACTTACGAGTCTATTTCGATGATAATTATAGACAGGTTCGTTCATGTTTACCCAATTAGGATCCGTGTAGGGGATCTAGGGGTAGTTTAGTCTTTTAAAATTAGTAAGATGTCGTGTAGGACAAGTAGAAAAGTTAGGAGGCATATAAGGCTACAAGGGGTTAATCTCTCCCATTTACAACCCTAGCCGCTCTCCTTTCTCCCTTGCTTGGAGTCTCTCTCTCCTTCCACTCTGTCTCTACTGGTTCTCTCTCTAGTTGAATTCGTGTGGATTGGTTTGTGGTGCAAGGATCTAGACAAACACTGTAAAACCCATGACCAGAGTGAGGGTTTTATTGTCAACTGGTCTGTTCAATTGTTATTTTCTTTCAAGTCAATTTCAGAACACGCATACTGAACCCAGTTCAGTCGTATGTTATGAACCATGAGAGTCATGTGTGCATAAGTATACGATCATGACGTTATGAACACAACAAAGAATAGGTTATCAGAATAGAATTTAGCCTGCTATGCGCTGCATGAAAATGCAGTGTGTCCCAACATTCGGGTGTGGACCGTCAGATCCAGATCCGGCAGTCCACAATCAAACTCAATACCCCCCCCCAATCCAGCTCCACCCCTTTCCTTTCCTTGCCGACTGTTTCCCGCGGCCAGCCCCGCCTCCCGGCCCCCGCCCCCTTGCCAGCCGCAGCCTGCATCTCGAGCCCCCGTCCGAGAGGCAACCCACATCCTGGGTCCCGCCGCTGCCGCCTCCTGGCCCCCACCCATGAGCCAGCCCACATCCCCGGGCCGCGCCCGGCGTGAGCAAGCCCACAAGTCGGGTCCGCCGACGCTGCCGCTTGCCGACCCACCTCTGCCGCCACCCACACCCTGCCCCCGCCCCTCCACACCCACCGCTCCACCTGTCCCCTGCCCTCCACCGGCCCAGGCCCCTGCCTCGCCTCCTGCCCCCCCTGACCCCCTCCCGCCACCCCCTGCCCCCCTCGCCCGCCCCCGCCCCGCTGCCGCCGGGCATCCGTCCGCGCCGCCAGGTAGCGCTTCACCCCCCCACCCACCCAGTTTTTCCCCCACCCTGCGCCGTCTCCCTCGCGCCTGTTTCCCTCCCCCTCTCTGCCCATAACGTCACAACCGCCCGCCGACGTCACGTGCGGCACACCCGACAGTGCCGCGCAAAAACAACGGTGATGGCAAAAACAGAGGGGAGGGGGTGATGGCAATTTCGTAATAAAAACTTGACTCGTTCATGGCTCGAGTGAATATTACGAAATAAATTTTAAAAAAAATAAAATAAAATAATTTTTGTAATAAAAACTTAACTCGCTCCCTACTCAGGTCAATATTATGAAATAAAATTTAAAAAAAATTAAAAATAATTTCGTAATAAAAACTTGACTTGCTCCCGACTCGATTCAATATTAAGAAATAATTTTTAAAAAAATTTAAAAATAAAATACCATAAGATAAAATATTGACTCATTCCCGACTTGAATCAATATTATAAAATAAAATAATTTTGAAATAAAAGAAGTTAACTCTCTCCCATCTGAAGTTAATATTATAAAATTAAATTTAAAAAATAAAATAAAATAATTGACTCGATCTCGCCCATGGGATGTCGGTGATGGTAATTTCCGTAATAAAAACTTTTGACTCGGTCGTGACTATCCAGTCTCGAGTTAATATTACAGAAATTAATTTAAAAAAATAAAATAAAAATAATTTTATAATAAAACTTGACTAGTTCCTTACTCTAGTCAATATTATGAAATAAAATTTTAAAAAATATAAAAATAATTTCATAATAAAAATTTTGCAGACTTTCCTGACTCGATTCAATATAACGAAATAAATTTTTACAAAATTTAAAAATAAAATACCATAAAATAAAAACTTGACTCGAGTTGGGAACGATTCAAGTTTTTATTTTATGGTATTTTATTTTTAAAATTTATTTCATAATATTGAATCGAGTCAAGTTTTATTAGAGAAATTATTTTTAGATTTTTTTAAAATTTATTTTATAATATTGACTCTAGTCTAGAGTGGGTCAAGCTTTTATTAAAAAATTATTTTATTTTATTTTTGTAAAATTTATTTCCTAATATTCACTCGAGTCATGGACTGGGTCAAGTTTTTGTGTACGAAATTGCCATCAGCCCTCCCCTCCCTCCTGGTTTGCCATCACCGTTGTTTTGCGCGGCACGCGGCGGCGGTGCTGCACGTGACATCGGCGGGCGGTTGTGGCGTTATGGGCAGAGAGAGGGGAGGAAACAGGGCGGCAGGGGGAGACGGCGCGGGGTTAGGGCAAAATTGGGTGGGTGGGGGGGGGGGATAACGCTGCCCTGGCGGCGCAGACGGGTGGGCCACTGAGTAGACGCCCGGCAGCAGTGGGCAAGGGGGGTAGGGGGTGGCGGGAGGGGGTCAGGGGCGGCAAGAGGCGAGGTAGGGGGCGGCGGGTGTGGGGGGCGGGGGACGAGGGTGGGTGGCAGCGGAGGCGGTCGGGCAAGCGGCGGCGTCGGCGGGGACCCGACTTGCGGGCTTGCTCATGCTCGGGCGGCGGCCCGGGATGTGGGCTGGCTCACGGACGGGGGCATGGAGGCGGCGGCGGCGGGGACCTAGGATGTGGGTTGGCTCTCGGACGGGGCTCGAGATGCAGGCTGCGGCTGGCGGGGGCGGGGGCCGGGAGGCGGAGCTGGCCGCCGGGAAACGGTCGGCAAGGAAAGGAAAGGGGTGGGAGCTGATTAGGGGGGGGGTAATGGGTTTGATTGTGGACTGCCGGATCTGGATCCGACGGTCCACAATCTCGAACGCTTGCATATGCACTGCATTTTCATGCAGCGCATAGCAGTTAAACTCTATCAGAATATATAAGAGCATACTAGTTTATATTCTTTTATATATATAGTGGACCATAGAATTAGTTTTAATCCGTTTACCGTGTTACGACGCGTTATAGGGCAGTTTGGGTGGGTTACTAGTTATAGAGCATGTCATTGTAATGTTGTGGCCTGTATTATAATTTATGAGATTTTTTCCTGTTTTTCTAGATTGTTTTAGGGTTTATTTCGAGTTAGTTATTATTCTTGACTAGAGACAGAGTCGAGTTAAGTTTTATTTACGATAATGACACCCAACTATTTCTTCTTTCTCCGACACCTTCCCCGTCCAAACCCTTGCCGCGCCACCCCCTTTGCTTGTTGCTGCCGCGGATGGTGCCTTGCCGCTGATCGTCGATACCAAGCCCCATCGCAGCATTACCGTGCCTCCTCGAGCGCCCCTGGCCATAGTCAGGTCTCCACGACGTGAGGAAGCCGTGTCCTTGTGCCGCGCTTCCGTCACCAATCCCACTGTCGGCGACTATCGCTGCTGCGATCCAGTGGTCACCTCGACACCTTTGACCCTCCAGCGACCTTCCCCGACCGGAGTGGAGCCCAGGGCCGCCCACATCGGTCGGATCTCTTCACCCATCGCCACCACCTCTATTTTTGCCATTTTCCGGCGAGCTGCCAACTCTACCGACTGTGTCGATGTTGTAGATGCGTCGGGTTTGCCGAGCCGGTGCCAACGGAACCCAATACCACCGCTATCCCGCCAGTAGATGCCGCCGGCAATTGTTACTGGAAAACAGCCTGAAATCGTTGAAAAACTGCTGAAACCCTACCAGAAAACCAGATTCGCTAGAATTCGGCGGATCTTCCACTGAGCTCATCCAATTCGAACCCGATTGAACTTCAGATGCCTACGAGCACCGAATTCAAGCTCCGAGACCGGCGACGAAACCCTAGTCGTCACTGATTGCCGACGACATGAGGTATAATTACCTCCGATTTAATGCCTGATTATGGATGAGGTAATAAGTTGCATGATTTGATTGATAGTGAATGAATGTTAGTGATCTAATTAAGTAAATTAAATTTGAGCATGCTAATTGAGTGCAAAGTAACTTAGAAAAACGTAATAAAGTTGACATGAATAGGATGAGTTAGAAATATTTTTACATTGATGATTGTTTGATTGTTGTTAGATGATGATTGCATTGTATGTGTGATGTTCATGATGAGTTTGATGCATCATTCAGTTAGCGGGCATTACTTTTTAGATTTGATGTGTAGGGATGGAGCAGGAGCTTGCCGCCTAGGCACGAGGACACGCTTGGAGCTTCTACCAGGTCCGTTTAGGACTCGTTCTCGATTTATTATCTCATTCTATCATGTTTTGTTTAGAACATGAAAGAGGACGTGTTGAATGGTGGTTTTATCGTATCCCACTCCGCACGGGCCATTTAGCTGATCGCATTTCCGGATTAATAACCCTCAAGGATTAGATCCCTTGAGTATATTTTTGAAACTCACATCCAGATCATGATGCCTTCAGGCCTATTTTACTAAATTCCCTACCCAAGCCTATGTATAAGTAGTTTTCACGTTTTCAGTGAGATGTGAGAGGGAGGAAACCTACGGCCACGTCTTGAGATAGAGAGTGTGTTTGTCAAAGTGAGCTCTAGAACTGGTAAGCGTCCACTCCATTCTCGAGGGATCCTGATAACTCCACCTTTGGGTTCCTCAAACCTGAAGAAGTGTGGAGGTTTACATGTACTACTGTGCAGCATATGTCTAGACTTGTGGCGAAAAATGGTACTGACGGCGTTTGCCTGAGAGTACTCGGCCTTTGTACTCAAGGCCAGGAGTAATATAAAGGATGTAGAGGGCGGAAGAGTAAAGAATGAATTTGTCGTGCAAGAGATTGATGAAATGGCCAAGGAAAGAGAATGATATAGAAAGGGGACGCTGCTGCCTGAGGTCGACAGCTCCCATTATTTCCCTTGTGAGAGTTCTTCCTATGCCAGTTTGATATTAGTTATTTTCTAGACCAATCACACTCATTACTGATATTTTTCTTTATATATATGTAGGTGAGGATTAAATACTGGATATGCCGGTTTGGACGAAGGAGTAGTGAGGTCTCTTGCACACACATGTTAGAAAAATTGAATATTTAATATTTTTGTTTATATGTTATTATACTGGAAATGATGTGATTAAATGAAAAACATGATGATATGATGTGAAATGTGAACAGAATGCACTGATGGATCAAGACCCAAGCTTTAGAGTGATTTATACAATAGATTATAATTTTGTGTGAATGAAATGTTTAATATATAGATATGTATTGTATATATTGTTTTGACAGGGTGGCCCCTAATTGCACTTTTAGGGGATACTCTGTCCGTTTTATTTCGGGAATTTTCTTGATTTTAGTGGAATTATTTTGTTTTTGTGTAATTTAGTTTGTATGTCATCTATATAGTAGCACGTTAGGATTTTGTGCATTCATCCATGCATCGCGATTAGTATCTTTATCTTAAGACGCCAAGCGTAGATCATCACGAGTTGGGTTCGGGTTAGCTGACCTAACTGGGACCAGTGATATTCCGATTCGGTTCCCGAGCATAAACTAGATTTGGGGTGTTACAGTTTTGGTATCAGAGCCACTCCGAGTCAATTAAGATGTAAGATACTTTTATAGGTGATGTGTGTGCAAAGCTGCTTTGAGTCATGCTGGCCGGTGTTTTTTTGTCCATTTTCTTTACATGCAGATTTTTTTTCATAAATTAGTTGCATAATAGTGTATTCAGGGCTTGATCAAAAATATATGGAACTGACTTTAGTTAAGCTGACAGGTCATCTCTATGGATTTTTATCATGATATCAGACTGTTTGCTCGGTTAGATGTGAGGAGGGCATGTTGTAGTGCTAGCAAAAGTTAGAATGGGTAAAAGATCCCATCTTATACCAGATCCGGATGTCAGCAAATGTTAGTAGGAATCTGACAGGAATGTCGTGATGGGCTTAGAGACCCACCAGTTTTGTCCATCGCATAAGAGATTTGGATGAGTTGTGATGTCCACATGTTCGGTAAGCTGAGATTGAATTGGATGTTGACCACGTGTTCGTGTTTTGCATGTCACCACATTAGTCCTGCTTCAATGGGACATGGTGTACATTGTAGGAATGAGTTGAAAAGAAAAGGGGTAACAATAAGGAGCTTGAAGTATAGAGATACTGGAAAGTTAGTTGGCACATGAGATGGACCACTTAGTGCCTTAAGACAAAGCCCTAAGGATGAAGGCTATGATTATGCCAATGGCTTCATTGAAGTACATGGAGCATAGATGAGAGTTTGTGAAGATGACTTGAGATGGACCACTTCCAAAAGCTAGTGATGAATGAGGATGAGTAGCGAGGTGGATCGACAGCCTGATGGGCACTTCACCACATCCCCCTCTTCTACTAGTTTATGTATGTATCGGTATTATTTTTGGCTTCTCTTCGCTAGACAGAGTACTCGAGATGACAACGAAAAGATCAAGTCCACCATTGCCTACGAGATTAAATATTTGACGGGATTCTACCAGAGATAAGGCACTAGATCAGTGATTACCATTTGAGGGCCAGTTAGTACTGATAGAAGTAGCCACTCCAGATTTTAGGAGATCGGTATGGGTTTAGCATAGGTATGACAGATTACTTGATATGACAAAGAAAAGATCAAGACCACCATTGCCTACGAGATTAAATATTTGATGGGATTATACCAGAGATAAGGCACCAGATCAGTGATTGCCATTTGAGGGCCAATTAGCACTTATAGAAGCAGCCACTCCAGATTTTAGGAGATTAGTATGGGTTTAGCATAGGTTCATTATCGTATGTGTCTCCACCATGATCCAGACCCCTTCAAGTCAGACATGCATGGTTGGACAACCTGAGCCGAGTTGTTAGCAACTAAGATATGTCACAGACAGTAGTGGATTTACGATGTATACGATCAGGATCAGATTCTTAACACCTAGATAGTACTGTTGCCAACCGAGTTGCACAACCGCCGACCGAGTGCACAACTACCAACTGAGTGCACAACCACCGATTGAGTTCCATAACCGCCGACTAAGTTGCACAACCGCTGACTGAATGCACAACCACCGACCAAGTTGCACAACCGTCGATCAATTGCACAACCGCCGATCAGGTGCACAACCACCGACTGAGTTACACAACCACCGACTGAGGTGCACGACCACCGGTTGAGGCTCACAACCACCGACCGAGTTGCACAACCACCGTCTGAGATGCACTACCACCGACCGAATATGCACTATTGCCACCTATGTATTGCTCATCCGCCGACCGAGTAGATCAATTAGAGTTTAAGCAATGGCTAAATAGTTGCCTCGCCCCACATAAGGACAGCTACTTGGAGGATTTTGAGCCTTGCCTGACGACTTCATGTCACAACTTTTGGAGCTTAGTAGGGTCAAAGTTGAGGAACAAGATATGGCTACAATGGGATTAGATGAACAGAGGAGAGTTAGGAAAATTGAGGTTATTTTGATGAGATGGCGTAGGATCGAACTTCACCAGCTCTCTTGCAACCATTGTCTTGACCTGACACCCTTGGGTCAGATGTATATTGTAAGATAACCCCATCAGACACTATTAGTGACAGCCTCATAGGGATGCACATGGACAAAGTCAGGGAACATGACAGTATGACCTCCAAATGGGACGGTCACAATCATCAGATTGTTTAGGCTGCATGATAGTGCATCCATGAGCCACAACCAGCACACATAGATCAGATGGTTAGTAGATGGTCACACACACAAATTAACCCATTTAGCAATTGGCCAACCAACGAGAGGAGTTCGACTAGTATTAGGGTATTGTGCATAGATAGAGGGTTAGTGAGGAAGTGTCTTTCAGAAGGATAGTGATTCCCTTTTGTTTCTCCAGCACGATTAGGTCCTTACCTTGAGACATAGGATTGAGCCTTGCCCTGAGTTTAGAGGTACCTTCATTGTACTGATTAGGGTTTACAGTGCAAGTAGGTGTTTGTAGACAGATCTTACGATGACAATTTCACCCCAGCTTGAGAGTGATGTAGACAGGGATTTTAGATAGAACATATCATGCTGACCAGATAAAGTGATACCAGTGTATGCTCATCTTGATTGATAGCTTTGCTTGAGAGTCTACAATAACAGTAGTAGTCATGTGAGTCAAGATTAGTGCTACAAATCGGTACGGGATAGCAGGTCACACACCACTGAAGAGCAGATGAGACACGCGTCAAACCTCACTATGAGTCCCCGTAGCCTTGAGGGGAGACAACGGTTCTTTGGGTCGTTGAACCCCACCCGTTTAGAAGTGCATGACAAGTACGGTATTGAGAAACACGTGGCTACTGTTATCTGATTAAACTAGAGTTGGTTATGAGCCGTTTCTGAGATTCGTCATTGATTGGCTATTCCACAGACTGATCACTTGTGGCATAGTAAATCGTGGTGACCTTAGAGACAAGTCCATAGATCTACCGATATTTTGGCCACCCAATACGCTACATAGGGATTTCATCTCCCCTGCCACTTGCATGATACCTTGACCATACCGTAGATCAGAGTGACATACCTATGTAGTAGGTTTTTCTTAGCCTAGTGGATTCCCTTGTTTACCTGGTGTCAGATACCACATGTGAGGATGAGATGTCACCTATTGAGAGTTCTTGAGCAGTGTAAATAGATTTTCACGAGATTCAGTCTCCTTTCCTATAACCCAGGGATGTCAGACAGAGTAGAGTTTTCACTTGAGAATTTTTACTCACCCCTCTAGATATATCAGTTCTACTATCAATTTAGCCAGAAGATTGAGATGAGTATACATTAACCAGAGTACATGCCATAGCCCAGATGCAGACTGTACAGTCCCATGCAGAGTATGTTATCATACTCCTTGAGATACTTGACTTAGGACCAAGTCAGCTAGGACCCAGTGAGCGGTCTAGTTCCTTATACAGGGACACCTGAGAGTTGGATCTAGACTGGCGATAATGACCCGCACAGCTCATTAGTCTATACACCCGACCTAACAGGAGACTCATAACACACCTTAGGATGGCTGTAGGACTTAGGATAGAGTTTCCTAAGAGTATATGTAGTTGACTTTTCACATGATGAGGTTAGAGAGACATGGGCAGCTGAGCAATACGTGCA
>JAURVB010008215.1:0-13765 GCA_033002965.1 Piper betle | reverse complement strand
ATAAATTGATGGGTGATGCTAGGGTTGAGTTCCAGTCCGTTTGCCCCATCAGCCACCAGCAGTTGCATCCGCGTTTGCTTGGCTAGCCCGAGTCCACCAGCCACCAGCCCATGTCCGAGTCCGCCCAGCCAACCCAGCCCATTTTCTAGCCCGGGTTGGTTCAACCCTTTCAGTTTGGTCTGGTTCAGCTTGGTTCGGTCTAATTTAGCCCGTTTTCTGCTGTTTCTCGACCATTTTTTGTAATTCAAGAACCCTTATATTAGTTTAGATGCATATTCACATTGTTTAGCATGTTTGGATGTTATGACTATTTTTCTTTATTTATTAATTATTTTATTTATTTATTTATTCATGATTATTCATTTCTTATTATTTATATATTTGTTGACTATGATGAATGATTATGTGACTAATTATTGTTATTGATAATGTAAATGTTCATAGATATTATTTTTGTTCATGTTTATCTTATTTTATTTAATTAATTGATTATTATTAATTATTTCTTACTCGTATTATTATTTATACGTATTTAGGCATATGTTCGTATATTTAATATTTATATTAATATTCTTCATAATTAATTAATATTAGTCATTTATTTATTTATTTATCTATTGACTTATTTAATTAATTATTTGTTTGTTTATTTAATTATTTATATGTTTACTAACACGAGTATATATGATATTTACTCGTGTTTAACCGTGTATTTGTATAGTATAATTATTTTATTATTTAATTATTAGAGTATTATTTATGTTCATGTGTTTATTATTTATCTAAATATCTATGAGTGGATTTCTTGTTTATTTATTTATTATTTATTATTAGTATGTCTCGATTTACGTGCAACGTGTTTAGTTTTAGGTTTGTTAGTACTATTTTCTTTATTAGGATGTATTGATGATATGAGCACACACCACGAGCATGCATCATATAGAGATGTTAGTATTTTACTTAGTAGTGGGTTTTAATGTAGGTTTCGGAACCCGAGCTCATCGTAGATGTGTAGATACGCTTGGAGCTTGGACCACAGGTCCGTAGGATTCTCCCTCTCTACTTGACTCCTTGCGTGTAGAGTTTAATCATGTTTTAGACGTAGGACGACATCGGCAGTGTTTTATCGGATCCCTCCGATGTCAGGCCATTTAGCCGTGTTTTTACACATGTTTAATAAAACTATAAGGATGAGATCCCTTGTTGGTTTTCAAACTGAAGCTCCAGAAATGTATGATATAAGCCTCTTCCCTAAGCCTATTATATAAGTAAGCGTATTTTTACAGATTTCACAAATAAGAGAATGAGTGGTATGGAGATATGTATGGTCCGCATTAGTACTCCTTCAAACCCTGAGGTAGTGCGGTGTATGAGGGTATTGCGTAATGCAGCACATTTCTAGAATTTGTGGCACTAACTTAACTGTTCCTTTTGCCACTCAAGTACCATGGTGGGTGATATGGAAGGTGTGAGGGAGTAAGTTTTGTATGTATGAATATGATTATGAGTCATGCATGCGAGCTGACACTTGCTTAAGTATGTTTGCTTCCATCCAGTGTGAGGCAATCTTGAAGTTTCATAAGTTTTCGTGGGTAATGAAATACCCATTTGCCAGTTTCTACTAGTTATTTTTCGAACCAGTAACATTCGTTATTGACATTTTTCATATTATATATGTAGATCTTAAAATCCTGAGTCGATTTTGGTGAGAGGAAGAATAAATGCTACACACACTTGAGCTCAGCACAATATTTACTTTCTTACATTTATTTATATTTGAAGTGTTTTGATAAATATTTGATAATGTCTTCCATTCTCATGACACCAAGAGGGTTATTTCGATCTATTTTATTGATCGAGTCTTACTGACCAACAATATTAAACATGACTCGACTCGATCCTAATATTTTTGATTCGGTTCTTAGGTGAACCGAAATTGGGGTGTTACAGAGTCGTAACCCAGATCGAGTTGCTTAATCGGCTATTTTGCCACGTATTTATGTATGGTATCTAGGTATGTATGAGTTGCCCGGCCTTAGCCTCCTTCAGTGCTCGGTACGCCTGTTTGGATGTGGCACACCTGTTTTTTGTTCATGTTTGGTCCAATTTAATCGTATATAGTTAGATGTTAGGACTGTGTCCCTCTCATGTCTTTTGTCGTGTTTGATAACCTTTCGGACCATCCTAACCCCTTTTGGGACCTGCAGTGCAATTCCCGAGGTGGACCTGATTGCTTTAGGGTTAAACCCTAAGTTTTTGGGTTTGGAGATAACCCAACCCATACATCTTTTAGCTAACCCAACCCATACTTCTTTAGCTAACCCAACCCATACATCTATAGGTATGACACCCATACCTCTATAGGTATGACACCCATACCTCTATAGGTATCACTAGACGACCCTATACCTCTATAGGTATGTCACCCATACCTCTATGACATCACCAAGCCAACCCATTCCTCTTTAGGTATGGTACCCATACCTATGACATCACCAAACCAACCACCCTTCTTCTATAAAATCCACCCATTCCCTCACCTTTCCACTCCTTCTCCCAACCTTCTTCTCCACTCTTTGAGCTCTCTCTATCCTTCTTTGGCCTTCCAAGATGTTCTTCTTTCAAGGGTTGAAGGACTTGGAGTGGGAAAACTCCAAGTGACCTCCCCTTGAACCGTTAAAGGTATGTTCTTTCCCGGTTTTGGTTGATGATTCTTGTTTGGGTTGCTGTTTCATATATAGATGTTGTCGTTTTCATTTTTATTATATTTTTACCATGTAGATATGCCTCTTAAAGAATTTTGAGAGGTAGTTTCATGTCATTATCATGGGTAGATAAATAGTTATGATTTTTGTATCATCTGTGTGTCCAGATCTGCACTAGTTGAGCATAAAATTCATAACTCATGTTTTAGATGTCAGATTTGTATGATCTTGGTCTTTTTGTTTTCACACAACATAGATCTACAAGTTATATGTTGAGCATGTCGACTGATTTGGCATGGAGGATCATGATAAGGTCCAAAATTGGATTAAAGGTGGCAGCTTTCAAGTTTCCAGTGACCTGATCACCCATTTCCCCAATTTTTACACCTTGTTATGATTTTAATTTCATAATATATCTTATGATCATATGTTAATAATGTTGTGATCTTAATATCATAAATTTACCATACTAAAATTACCTCAACTAAGGCCTGAACAAAATTAATGAAACATTGTGTGCATCTGTTGTGTTCTGTGTTGACTGCCTATGTTGTGTGTTTAGTTAAATGTTTGGCTAAAAATTAGATCACATAAAAATCTATAAAAATTACCTAATAAACAAATAATTGTTTTATCTAACCTTGAAAATTTTAGAGCTAAAAAAATTCATTCTAATGGTTAATTGGATCGGAATTTTGGAGTACACATGAACTAAGTTCATAATCCTGTTTCTATTATTTGAATTGAAAAATCTGTGGAAAATATATTCATCTGTGGGAAAATTATATAATAAATTAAAGAGTTTACTAAGTATCCTAATATTGTCTATGTCAATTTTTGGAGCATTTGGGTATGTATTTAATTCAGTAGAATTTTCTAATTCTACCCTAGTTGGGTAAATTACAGAAATCACTAAATCAGAAATCAAGATTAGAAAGATTACCTAGGCCCAATTACAAGGAAATTGGACCTGAAATATTAATGGGCTAATCTTTCAAGTGTTATATAACTATTCCAATTGACCCAGAGCCCATTTGGACTTCTCAGGCCCATGGGCCAAAATTTTGAAGTTTGATGTACAGTGATGGAGTACTGTTCACAGCACATTAATCCGACCTTAATTAACCTCAATCAACATGATAATCCACATATTATCACTTGTTAATATTTATGACAGACCCTTAGGGTGTCTTGAACTAGGGGTTCAAATTTTAGATTAATTGGATACCATTTGGTCTGTCCGAAAAATCATCCGATTAAGTCTGACGATAAAACCCTAAGTATGAAATCATGCACTAAGTAGAATTGTAACCCCAAACCTTAAATTAAACTACCTAATGAGGTTTAACCCATCACTAAGCAAAATAAGTAAGTTAATTAAGTTTTACATATTGTACATGTGTGGAGGCTTTGCCTCATCTTGTGTGCCAATGTAATCCGATTATGATTCGGATTCCATCTCCTGTTAGGTTACGCGGGTTGAGCTCATCGATTTAGGATGCAGGGCTCCACTCATCCAGGTCTGTAGGACTCTCTTGCTTCACCTTATGTTTGGCTCTTGAGTGGCACATTTAATCGTGTTTTAAATGATAGGACGGTGTCGGCGGCACTTTTATTGGATCCCTCCGATACCGGGCCATTTAGTCGCATTTTATCGTATGTTTAATAAAACTACAAGGATGAGATCCCTTGTTGGTTTTCGAACTGAAGCTCCAGAAATGTATGATACAAGCCTCTTCCCTAAGCCTATTATATAAGTACGTGCATTTTTACGGATTTCACGAATAAGAGAGTGAGTGGTATGGAGATATGCAAATTGCACTAGTACCCCTTCTACCCTTAAGTGGTGCAATGTATGTAGGGTACTACGAATGCAGCGCATTTCCGAAAATTGTGGCACATTGGTTCCGAGCCACATGGGTACTGTGGCAGGTGATATATAGAAGATGTGAGGGTGTAAGTGATATATGTATGTTTATATGTTTGTAAGATGCCTCTTTGTAGGCAATTATGGTATGATATGTGGCCACATCGGCCTTCGCTTACCACCCTGTATGATTCTTGAAGTTTCTATAACTTTTTCATGGGTGTTTAGATACCCATTTGCCAGTAATGCTATATTCCTAGTCTCTACAGGACCAGTAATCAATTCTTTGATTGCTGACATTTTTCTCTAATATATGTAGGTGTTTAGTCTTGTTGACCGGCGTAGGCGGATGGATCAGACGGCTCATGGAGGGGGATTTCGTGTTGTATTTGTGTTAATTACTGAGTTGATATGAAATTGAGATGTAGCATGTTACTGGAATAAGCCCTAAAGTTGTATGAACTTGTATGTTTCGGGATAAGTCAATTGATTGTTGTTGTGCACGTGTGGTTTATATATCATTACATTATCATTGTGGTGCAGATACACTTTGGGGCACTCTAACTATCTTATGCAAGGTATAAGCCTCAAAGTCCTGGAACACGATGAGGAGCTTACCAGGTACGCGAAACATATTTGTTGTAGCTGTGTGAGTGTGTGATAAAGAAACATGGGTAGGAGGAGCATACGGTTCGCACTGCTTGAAGACCCATGTGAAGTCCAGGTGTTAGGGTTTGATGCCCTGGCATCCGAATGATGCTGTGTTTAATTATTTTATTTTCTTGCACATGTCGGGTATGTGGAACAGGTAACCACGACCCTTGTTCAAATTCTCTGCATTCATCTGCTTGTAAGAAATTAAGAAATGTAACGAATCACTTAAACTAAGTAGTAAGAAAAGGTTCATGTCATAACATGCAACCTCAAGACTATAGCCGGGGTGTGCCTCTTCTACAGTTGCACTTTGGTCCGCCCTTAGACCGAAAAATGGGGTGTTACAAGAGTGCTCGTGGTTCTCACAGCCTTTTGATCAGGGTAGAAAGGCAGGGCGTGGGGTTTGTATGTCCACGCTAGCCAAGTGGTCAGGGTAGATTGATTACTTGTATCATTAGTTTTTAGTTAATGAGATTAAGGTTGGGGCCGGAGTCCCGTAATTCCCTAGTGTCAACGTTTGTGCCTATGTTGCATGGTACCGTTACCAGATCCAGGGTTGGATTCCTAAAGATCTGGTAGAACCGAGTGGGGACTTGGTTTGGACGTTGGATGCTACACAACCTTGGCGTGTTTATTTTGTTATGTGTGTTTGATTGGTCTGTGGTAAATTATCGGTAGCTAGTGGCCTGATATCGTGAGCATTTACAGGTGGGTGTGATATCGGTACCAGAGTGGTAGCGCTGCACGTATCGGCAATTACTGTGTGCCACGGTTTTCGTGGTATTGTTGCATACTTGTGGAAGGCTGAGTGTTTCCAGGGGAAATACGCCGCTCGGGGAGTGGATTGGGGACGAAAAATTCTACCCTAGATTAACCCCGTGACAGCAGGTATCAGAGCCAAAGAAGTTTCCAATGTAGCTACATAGCAAAAGCACACGAGTTCAATGGGAACCTCCACATCTACCGATAAACCAATCGAGAGATGGACACACGATCCACTGAATCTCTCAGAGAGAGATTGGCATGACTGGAAGTGTTGGTAGGAGGAGCGATCGACAATGGAAATGACACATCGTCTTTGATCGACTGCAGTCCTTGACAGAAGGGTTGTTGGACTTAAACTCTCTGGTTGGCGACAGACCCGAGCCCAATAGTGCACAGGAGGAGGCAGCAGAGATGCTTGGTGGTCTCCGAGCTGCATTTGAGTCTTTACATGCGGATGTTGCATTGTTGTAGCAGGTGGTCGCATTGTAGCCTCAACACGGTGGTGTTGACCGTGCAGAGGTAGATAGCTCTATTCCAGAAAGGCTTAAGGTGCCAGAGCCAAAGAAGTTTGAGGGGGATAGGTCAGCCAAGGACCTAAAGAACTTCATCTGGGATATACAAGAGTACTTCTTTGCTACGAAGATACCTGAGGAGTGACAGGTTTCTATGGCCAGCACGTTTATGATGGGGGATGCCAAGTTAAGGTATAGAACTTGCACCAAGGAGGATGAGAGTGCTGGCCGCCCCCGCATAGAGACTTGGGTGTCCCTGAAAAAGGAACTTCAGAAGCAATTCTTGCGAACCAACTCTACATGGGTAGCGAGAGATAGACTGAAAAAGTTGAAACAGATTGGAACTGTGAGAGAGTATGTCAAGGAGTTTAGTTCTTGCATGCTAGACATGAAGAACATGCCCGAGGATGATAAGTTGTTTAACTTTATCACTGGTCTGCAGCCGTGGGCACAATTGGAGTTGAAGAGGTAGAAGGTACATGATCTACCTGCAGCTTTGGTGGCAGCCGACGCCTTGATGGATTTACCGTCGAGAATGGGTGTAAAAGGGGATTCTTCAATCAAGAAAACCACTGGAGGCCGAGACAGCCGATGGCAGGGAAGGAGAAGCCATCCTCGCCAAAGAAGAAGAGGTCGGACTTCAGATCTGGTAGCAGGGATCAGGTTATAGTTGTGAGGAAATCTGGGTGCTTTCAGTGCAACGGTCCACATAGGGCTAGGGACTGCCCGACAAAAGCAAAGATTGGTGCCCTGGTGGCAGCTACAGACGAAGAATAGGAGGAAGAGAGGCTTCTTGCTCGAGCATCTACTCTTCAGATACTTAGGGGCATTGAGAGCTGGACGTACAACTTCCAGAGGAACTGATTTGATGTATGTTCCGATTGTAGTGAATGGGAGGATGGTTTTAGCCCTGGTAGACATTGGTGATATGCATAGTTTCGTCTCCAAGGGGTTGGTGTTGGAGCTAGGGTTGAAGGCTGGGATCAACACCAGCAGGAACAAGGCGGTCAACTCACAAGCGAGACAGGTTGAAGGAATTTCTAGAAACGTGAGAGTCTTCCCAGGAGAGTATGAAGGCCGGATTGATCTCATGGTCATTGAGATGGACGACTTCGATTTGATCATTGGGAATGCCTTCATGAGGACTGCCGGCGTGTGAGTGTTCGCACAGCTAGGAGGTATACTGATCATGAACAAGGTAGGTGCATGCTTCGTTTGTGGCCAGGGAGGACCTTCTAGGGTCAAGGACCACACTTTCCATAGGGAGCAGCTGTCGGCAATGCAGGTTGGTTGGGGGTGCAAGAGAGGGGACTTGACTTATCTTGTAGTGATGGTGGACATCCAACCAGACCGTGTGGTGGAGGTACTGAATGAATTGGTGGGAGTTTTGGACGAGTATTCAGATGTAATGCCTGCCAAATTGCCAGAGGGGTTACCTCCCAAGAGATCGATCAAACACCGGATCGATATGGTGCCAGGAGCGAGGGCACCAGCAAAGTCACCATACAGGATGCCACCGAAGGAACTCACAAAGTTAAAGATCCAGCTAGGAGAGTTGTTGGATTCAGGGAAAATTTGGCCATCACCGCACCGTATGGATTGCTTGTTCTATTCCAGGAGAAGGCAGATGGATCACTTCGATTGTGTGTCGACTAGTGTGAACTGAACAAGGTAACCATCAAGAACAAGTACCTTTTTCCTTTGATAGACGATCTGTTTGACAGACTTAATCGAGTGAGGGTGTTCACTAAGTTGGACCTAAGGTTGGGATATTAGCAAGTTCGGATTGTGGCTGAAGATGTTTCGAAGAGGATTATGGTCATAAGGTATGGGTCATATGAATTCCTTGTGATGCTGTTTGGTTTGACAGACACGCCAGCTAAATTATGCAATCTGATGATTGACGTCTTCCATGACTTCATTGACAAGTTTGTAGTAGTGTATCTTGATGACATAGTCGTATACAGTGAGTCCATGGAGGAGCACTGGGGTCCCTTGAGAAAGGTTCTAGAATCGGCTGAGGGAGCACAAGCTCTTTGTAAATAAAGAGAAATGTGAGTTCGGCCTAGGGGAGATTGGATTCCTAGGCCACCGAATTGACCACGAAGATGCAATGGAGGCCATACATAGTGGAATGGTCGGAGCTGACAGAGGTGATGGAGTTGACGAGCTTCCTAGGTTTGTCCAAATACTGCAGGAAGTTCATTCACGGTTACAACCATGTAGTGTCACCGTTGACGGACTTATTGAGGAACAATAAGTCCTCGGGTGTGGTCAGAGCTATGCCAGGCGGCTTTTGACGAGCTGAAAGCTGCCATCTCATTAGAGCCAATTCTGAAATTACCAGATTTTGGACAACCATTTGAAGTGGTGACGGACGGTTCATACACAACTATGGGAGGTGTACTAAAGTAAGGAGGGCATCCAATAGCTTTCAAGAGCTGGAAGCTGAAGGAGGCAGAGACGAGGTACTCAGCCCATGAGAAGGAGATGTTGGCAGTGGTACATTGTCTTGGAGTATGGGGAGTTTACTTGTTGTGATCCAAGTTTATTGTCATCACCGACAATGTTGCTAACACCTTCTTCAAGACCCAGAAGAAGTTATCTCTATGACAGGCAAGGTGGTAGGAGTTTCTAGCAGAGTACGACTTCGAGTGGCTACACCAGCCAAGAAAATCCAACCAAGTTGCTGATGCACTTAGTTGGAAGAATATGGAGGTGGTGGCAGCCATGTCAGAGATAGAAACCAAGCTGTTGGGGCAGGTTAGAGAGTTAGCACAGAGGGATCTCCAGTACAAGAAGCTGGTTGACAGAATTAGGGAGGGCCTGGATCGAAAGTATTGGTTAGATGAGGGAGTGGTCTATGCTAGTGGTGGTTGTCTATACATCCCTACCGGTAGACTACGGTGAACGCTTATGGAGGAGTCCCTTGATACTCAATGGGCTGGACATCCATGTAGAGACTAGATGTATGCACTCATGTCACAAGTGTATTATTGGCCGAAGATGGAGGCCAATATTTAAGCTTTTGTGAGGTCTTGTTTGGTGTGTCAGACAGGACAAGGTGGAAAAAGACTAGAGGTGGGCTTGCTTCAGCCTCTACCCACATCGTCAAGGCCGTGGAGTTCGGTTTCGATGGACTTTGTGTCCGGGTTCCCAAAGGTGAGGGGAATGTCTTCGGTGTTGGTGGTAGTAGATTAGTTCTTAAAGTATGTTGTATTCGCAGTAGTGCCGCATGCATGCTCAGCCGAGACTACTACTCGGTGTTGGTGGTAGTAGATCGATTCTTCATGAACGTGGTGAAGCACTTTGGAGTGTCGGCAGACATTATGAGTGACTGGGAAGCTAGATTCATAGGACGATTCTGGACGTGTTTGTTTGGTTTGCTAGGGAGCAAGCTAAACTTTTCTAAAGACAACCATCCTCAGTTTGACAGGCAGACTGAGAGGACGAATGCATAACTCGAGAAGTACTTGAGGCATTTCATCACAGCCAGCCAGATGAGCTGGTTGGAACTTCTTGATGTGGCACAGTTCTACTATAATTTTCACCGTTATTCAGCTACGGGGCTTAGTCCTTTTGAAGTTGCAACAAGCAATCAGCCTGTTACACGACTAGAGGTTGCTCTACAGGTATGTGGAGTAAAGTGCCTAGCTACATATAGGTTTGCCAGGGATCGGCAAGATCAATATGAAGATGCGGTGGATTCACTAACCAAGGCAACATGCAAGATGAAAAGATATGCGGACTTGAGAAGGAGACCATTATCATTCAGCGTAGGAGACAAAGTGATGCTGAAGCTCACGCCACATATTTGGAAGAAAATTAGACGTACCGAGGTGCATCGAGCATTGGCGCAAAGGTATGACAGTCTTTTGAGGTGGAGAAGGCCATCAGATGTGTGGCATACCGGTCTGAAACTTCTCTGAGAGGTACCACCACCTTTCATAGCTTTCTAAGCCTTTCCATGAAGATCTGGTCAATCCAAGGAGAGCTCGTCCTAAGAGAGCTCCACCTATCGTCCCTAGCAATTTGAGAAGAAGGTGGGGAAGATTTTTGGAGCATAGGCAAGGTGCTTCAAAGGTGGGGACAGAGTATCTTATCAAGTAGAAGGGGGAGCCGAGAAGCGAAGGCGAGTTGGGATAAGGAGAGGGACTTGTGGCAATTTGAGAGGAGAATCAAGAAGTACTGGGCAGGGCTAAACCCTCTAATGAGGACATCGGGTCACATTGGTGGGGAGAACTGTTACAGGAGAAGCCGTGGGGCGCATAGGGAGCTAGGGTTTGGCGGTTGTTCCTAGTCATCCCACGTCCAAGACGGATAGTCGGTGCTATCCGAGTTGTGGAAATACCTTACCGAGAGACTAACTCATGTTATAGTAACAGACACAAGCAACAGACTATGGTGCACGTAGCATGTTGGGCGAGATACCGATAGCGAGTGGTGTAGTGGTAAAAGGATCGGTAACTTAGTACCGAGCATATCGCTACATATATCGGCATCGAGTAAACCTCAGAATGGGCATTCCAGAGCGTGCAAGGTCGAAGCTGGTCGGGAGAGCGCTATCGGGAATGAGTACCGGTAGTGATCGCAAGTACAAAGAGCATGGGTGCTAGTGACTGAACACCATGACCGAGCATTGGTGAGCAGAATATCGGCTGAGCGAGGTTGAGGAGCAGTCGAGCGTACCGATAGCCAGTACTGGCATGCTGCAACAAGTAGCCGTATGTGGACACGATTGCGGAGATGTGACCGATAAAAATGTCGGGATGCCGGTGTTTGCTTGAGGTTGCCGAGCAGCGTAGCGGATTTCACGCGACAGCAGGAATTCCGATATCTGGAGCGAGCAATTTACTTGGAACGCCGAGGGAGGTTGATTGATGGCCGAGCGCTGGTTATGATTGAGCCAGGGGTCAGGCCAGCATAACCAAGGTGCGTTGAAGGATAAGTTTGAAGATGTGTCGATAAGGATTGGGAGTTATCCTTAGGCCAAAGTCATTGGAAGTTGGTTGCAACTAACTCTAAGGATATGCATGCTTTGTCATCGGAGATAAGGATGCTTTGTCATGAAAGATATCTTCAAGGAAGGTTGAGGATGTAATTGGCTCGTGATGAATCCTTAAGGGCTGAGTACGCTGAGGATGTCTATATAAGGAGGACGTCTCCTTATGGAAAAAGGAATGGAGAAAACTTGCAGTGACTCTCTTAGTGGAGAAGAGAGACTGTGATTCGTGCAGGGGACACGTGAAGTTGCTGTAGTCGGTTCTTGGAGCACAAGGACTGGAACTTCACGCAGGCTATCGAAGTAGTCAACGTCTGCCAGGATCAGGTACACAGTTTACCATTTCCCAACCTCTTTGTTTTTCTGGTTGAGGAAATAGCATGTAAACAAGTCAACCAGGTGGTGGCTTGGGGTTGTGTGTGTGAAGACTGTTGTGAGTGGGGAGTACTCATGGTTCTTGCAGCCTTTCAATCGGGTAGAAAGGCAAGGCATGGGGGGTTTGCATGTCCATGCTAGCCAAGTAGTCATGGTAGATTGATTATTTGTATCTTTGGTTTCTAGTTAATGAGATTACGATTGGGGCTGGAGTCCCATAATTCCGTAGTGCCGACGTTTGTGCCTATGTTGCATGGTACCATTACCAGATTTAGGGTTAAATTCTTTAAGATCTGGTAGAACTGAGTGGGGACTTGGTTTGGATGTTGGATGCTCCACAACCTTGGCATGTTTATTTTGTTATGTGTATTTGATTGGTCTGTGACAGTATCGGTAGGGTGGCCTGATATTGCGAGCATTTGCAGTTGGGTGTGATATCAGTATCGGGGTGCTAGCATTGCGCATAGTGGCCTTCCGTGTGCCATGGTTTTTGTAGTATTGCTGTGTACTTGTAGAAGGCTGAGTGTTTCTAGGAGTGGAAATACGCAGCTCGGGGAGTGGATTGGGGACGAAAATTCTACCTAGATTAGCCCTGTTACAGTTACCATCCATCCTAATATTTTAGAAACCTATTTGTATTGTCCTCATTAAAATAATGCTTGTGGAAGTCAGAAAGAAGTATACAGTTGAAAGAGCTACACACATTTAAAGCAATCAATCAGTGCTTTAAACTTTGTACCGGTGATAACACTATGATGACACGTATAGTAGTATGCTTTACCCTTGTTCTTCAAAAGTTCTTTCGTAATAAAAATTTGATTAGCCCACTGAATCGAGTCAATATTATGAAATGCATCCCAAAAAATATAAAAACACAGTAAAATATGACAAAAATAAAATAATTCAATTTTATTGTATTTTATTTATCGTATTTTACTGTATTTTTTATATTTTTGGGATACATTTTATAATATTGACTTAATTTGGGAGCTAATCAAGTTTTTATTACGAAATTACCCTTGCCCATTTCCTTCATTACTCGAGTCAATATCACGAAATACATCTTAAAAACTATGAAAAAATAATAAAATACTATAAAATAAACTAATCTATTAGAACTCGATTATTTTTTTATCGTATTTTACTGTATTTTTTATATTTTTCGTGATGTATTTCCTATTATTTTATCGAGTCGAGAGCGAGTTAAATGTAAATATTCTTTTAAAAGTGGTTAACTAAATTAAAAACCTATAGGTATATTCCCATTTAAATATTAGATCTTTACTCCAGAAAGTCTATGTTGGATATTGTGGGACTAATTTAAGAGTTATTACAATCCACCAACCGTTAAGAAGTTCCATTGTCAAATTCTTTTTTTGTCAGACCATGGCTAGCTCCCTAATCAACGTATTGTCCAACTCACCATCCAATACGATCCCAAGTCGGCTTTGATATCTCTTCTAACAGCCCGCTTCAATTAATGCAAAATTGAGAACCCATAAAAAATAGTTAACCATGTTGAAAATCTTTAAACACATATTCATTTATATATATTAGATATTAGAGTAATTGTTGTAGTTATTACACAACCATCCTCTGGTAGGATGGATGGCCTGTTTGATTCATTTTTTATTTACTTTAACCAAGTGTTAACACAAAGGGTATTCTCGTCATTAAGAAGACATAATTCTAATTTAGATATAATTATATAAAATTTAGCTTATGAAGGATGATTATGGAAAATAATATAATTTTTCATAAAAAACTTTTTTGAGTATACTTTGCTATAAAATTTTATTTTTTTCGATTTTATCAGCTTCCATCTGGAGGTTCTTTTGACACTCCCTTACAAATCTCTGTTTTCAAATTAAAGAGAGAGAGAGAG
>JAURVB010008214.1:0-67811 GCA_033002965.1 Piper betle | reverse complement strand
AAAAAATAGACCAGAACTCAATCAGAATCAATAGAATCAATCAATCAACTAAACCAAAATACAGAACTACAGAAGTCATGAGATCATCACAGACACACAAGAGATCTCAGAGTTTATTACATGATTTACAATACTGCCACACGTAGGAAAATGCTGAAGTGGATGATAATCGCATTGATATCATTGTAGACTTTGCTTTCAGATGGACTTTGTAATATCATAATGATACCTCTGAGTCAGTTCTTTAACTGGGAGAGTTCCGTTCCAGAGATGAAGCACTGAGTAATTGAAGGCAAATATTCATGGAGATGCTCAGATCACATGGAGAAAGCATTACCAAAGGATGATCACATCAACACGCTGAAGAGCTGAGACCAAAATGTGCATGTACCATACTTTCCCAGGAGACCCAGTGTTGGGCCATTCTTGATTAACCATGCTGAAGAAACATCACCCTCTGTTTACCTTTGACATACCCGGACTTCTACCTCCACATCAACATCAAGCTTGGTGCTGAGCTTGGCATGGAAAAGGATTGCTTGTATGCAAAACCGAGCGCGAATCAAATCGAACGAGAGGACACCAAAATAGGGTGGAGAGCCCCGAGCCGGAGGCAAACGGAAATGCACCGGAGGGTGCAAGCTCCCGGGAGAGCCACGCCGAGAACGTCGTTTTGTGCACAACACTGTTCACCAAACACCATAGTGCGTGTGGACAAATGAATGTACAATACCATATCAGACTTTACAAGTGGTATCTTTACCATGGTGGTGATACTTTGATAGATAGACCAACCAGTAGGTAATAATATCTGAGTACATTATCTTTATTTGTTTCATTTTTACAAATGGAGATGAACTAGGTTTGTTTTGCTTTTATAGAGCATCCCACGTCCCAGATGATTCTTCCCCATGAAGCACCCACTAGAGATGCACACCAACCAAACAAATCTTCAACAGATTCCCAAGTGCTGAGGTTTGCTGAGAACCAAATGCTGGATGCACCAAGGAAGAGAACTCTGTAAGGGTATAGGTATGGATGCGGATTTCCCATCCGTTTGTAGCTACCCCCATCAATACCATAATCAGACTTTAATCTCACCTGCATCAACTTAATTTTTGGAAGCATTATTCTACGCTACATCAAGCCTGATACTTGCTGCTGCTGCCTACGTTACCACCACTGCTACATACTGTAAATACTTTTTTTTATTGCCACGGCCGATGGAAAAATGAATAGAATATACATGTATATACAGATGGATTGTAGAGGGCATATGCAGATGACACACAAAACACATGATCAACAAAACATACAAAAGAAACAACCAAAATATAGATTATATCTCAGACATTGACCAAAACATAAGAACACGCACCACATCCACATACCAAGCACACAACAACACAACACAACAAACACACACTAGAAAAGTATGGTGGAACAGCAGCAGTAAAGAGACACACACACATGCCTTCAGCAACAAACAAAACCCATGACCGCTTCCGAGTCTAGTGCTTCCATTTATTTACCAACATATCCTGGGGACTTTATGCAAATATAGAAACAATAAAAATAAAATAATTGAGTTCTTAATTGATTATTTTATCTTATGGTATTTTAATCTATTTTTTTCATTTTTTTCTAGATTTATTTCGTGATATTGACACAAGTTGGGAAGGAAATGGGCCGTGGGTAGTTTGTAATAAAAACTTGACTCGGACTAGACTAGAGTCAATATTACAAAATAATTCCCTAAAAATATAAAAAAATTCCGGAAAATACCAAAAAATAAAATAATGGAATTATAATGGATTATTTTATTTTATGGTATTTTACCCTATTTTTTCATATTTTTCAAGAGGAGTTGTTTTAAAATAAAAAATTTGATTTCGGTGCCGACTTGAGTCAATATTACGAAATAAATTTCAAAAAATATGAAAAAATAGATTAAAATACCATAAAATAAAATAATCTATTAGAATTTGATTATTTTATTTTATCGTATTTTACTATATTTTTTAATATTTTTTGGGATATATTTTATAAGATTGACTCAAGTCGGGAGCGAGTTTAGTTTTAATTACGAAGTTGCCATTCAGCTCCACGACCTCCCCTGTTTCACGATCGCCCCTGTCCCTGCTCTTGCCGCTCCACCCCGGTCGCCGGCCAGCGCCGCCAGTGCCGCCCTCTTCCCTTCCTTTCCCCAGGTGACGCACCTCCGGCCATTCCCGATCTTCCCAAGGTGACCCAAGGTGGCGCGCCAAAATAGTAGGGGCAGGCGCGGTGGGCTGGCGCAGCGAGCAGCGGGTGGGTGGCGCAGTGGGCTGGCGGGCGCGATGGGCTGGCGTGGCGAGCGGCGAGCAGGCGAGGTGGGCGGGCGAGGCAGGCGGCCGAGGTGGGCGGGTTCTTCCCCAAGTATGGACGGCCCCGGGTGACCCAAGGCAGAGCCGGCAAAATTTGAGCGGCACGGCAACGTCGGAGCGGGAGCGGGAGTGGGAACACTGGGTTGATTTGGTTGGGTTATTTTTAGCCGTTGGATTGAATCCAACGGCTAAAAAAAATTGAGCACAACCATCTTGGCTGTGCTCCATTACAGTTACCTTTTTTCCATATATATATATATATATATATATATATATATATATATATATATATACGGGTAAAGTGAAGAAGAGCAAGGGGCAGAAAAATTTCTTGCCTCAAGCTCTTCTTGGGCCGTCCGATTATAAGGACGACCCATATCTCTTATTTAAGTAATTTCCAAAAATGCCCCCACCCCACCGCCGCGTCGCTCCAGCCTGTCGCACCACCGCCCCGCCGCGTCGTCTCCCGTCCCAGCCGCTACCCCTTTACGAGGCTCCCCCCTCCCTCCTCCTCGCTCCCCCGCCGCGGACGAGCGTCCGCGGCTGGGCGGCGGCGTCCGCGGCAGGGGAGCGAGGAGGAGGGAGGGAGCCTCGCGAAGGGGTGGCGGCCGGGAGGGGCGACGACGTGGCGGGGCGGTGGTGCGACGAGGCCGGAGCGACACAACGGTAGGGGAGGGGGCAAAGGTTTGTTTTTCCCGTCGAGGGCCACCGCCGGCCAGGTCCGGCCGCGACAGGCTGGACCTGGCCGTCCCCCGACCAGATCTGGCCGGGGGACGGCCAGGTCCACGCTGTCGCGGCCGATCTGGCCGCGCTGCCCGCCCGCATCCGGCGGCGGCTAGCATCTGGGCGTCCTCCCTCCGCCGCCACGGCCAGGTCCGGCCTGTCGCGGCCGGATCTGACCACGAGCTGCCCGCCCGCATCTGGCGGCGACCAGATACTGGGCGCCCTCCCTCCCGCCATGGCGTGGGCGCTCCGCCTCCGCCCCTCCATATCATCTGAGACCGTCCTTCTAATCGAACGGTCCAGATCAATTAAAATTATTTTTAAAAAAAAACTAATAAATCTGGGTTGTCCTTGTAATCGGACGGCCCATAAAATTGTGGCGTAGGAGCTGATTTCCGCCTCCTGGCTCAGGAAATCGGATATGTATATATATATATATATATGTATATATATTAATAGAGGGAGTACTTTTCAGTCTAATTTGGCATTCTTTTTCACTTAAAATTAAAATTTTTAGGCAGAGATCACGATAAAATTTTCATATCTTAATCCTTATGTGCCAAAAACTAGCAAAAAGATTGGGTTGAGCTTTGCCCAAATCTCACATATATTTAGAGACAAGAATGATACATGGCATCAAATTTTATTTATTATTTGCAAAAGAAGTAAATTATATTTATTAATATACATAGGGGTGAAATTGTAATTTTTCCTTATAATAAGACCACATTCAGATTTTATTTACTTATTTATTTATTTTTCAATTATGGACTCAGGATGAGTTGCCCGTTTCAACTTCTTATAGTTGCCACTAAAATCGCAATGGATTATCGAGTAGAAAACATTATTATCCTTTATTTTATATAAATAAACTCTCATTATATATTATAATGATTTGATGTCATAAAAATGAACTTCAATTTTAAAGATAGAGTGATCTAATTAAACAAGGGTATTAGGCTTTGATAGTTAATTTAAAAAAATTGTTGTTTTTTGATTGAACTTGAATCTCTTACCTGCTTTTTATTTAAGCACGACTTTATATTCCATTTTCTTAATAAAAAACGATAATATTAAGCCCCATCTATAAAATCCGTATAAATCACTCTTAACAACGTCCTAACAATATTGTGAAAAGTATGAAGTGGTAGCAAGAAAACGTAAATATTTGACATCGCATGAATATGTGAAGCAAGATATGGATTACCGAAGAAAAAGGGATTATAATTATGCAGCAAGATGAATTGGACCATGAATCCGTGAACCATGATTAGCAGATTCCACATGTTTTGCAGATGATCAAATCAGCTTTGATGCAGTCAAATACAGAAGAGAATTAGTTTTCAATTCTAATTTCTCCTCTCCATAGATAGGACAGGAATCCATCGTTTTCCAATTTGACAAACGCAAAGAAAAATATCACTTGGTGTCATTAAATACCTTCGTCTTATTAAAATGACCCTCCACCACCGACCTTTCTCAATTGACAAAATATCATTCTACCAACTTTTGGAATAATGGCTTAAAGTTCTTTCACATGCAGGCTATACGTACGCTATACGAACGCCAAGTTGGAAGCGGATACTTTTCGTGAAGAAGACGGCACCATCCCTCTACGATACTGCATTTTCTTTTTAAAAAAATTACCATCTTTTCTCGTTGCAGAAAGGACTTCTCCGTGGTTCGTTTGATTCTCTGAGTATTCTTTCTTTTATGACTCTTTTATTTTTTCTTTATGAGCATTGATTTGAGGATTGCAGCAACTGGTCAATGGAATTAGGTGCATGTTTTTTTGGCTGGAGGAGGGTCAAGGACTAATTGATTATTGTAAAGGTCCTTGTGATAAATGCCTATGAAAAGTAAGAAAAGGTAATTCATTAATATAAGTTGGTGAAATTATATCCGTGAATCTTACATGTATTAATTCCTGTTTTGAAACATATTAGAGTTTCAATGAATGGGAAGATTTCTCTCCTCCGGTTTGAACTCAATAAATGAGATTAATGTTCCAAAATTGCAATGGGGCCTTTTAGATGCTTTATGCAGACGGAAACAAGCACAGAATTGTTCCAAACTGGTACAGAGCTGCGTCTGTCTTTCCAGACAATCCCAGTAAAGAATCACAAAGATCTGGTATTTGAGAGCATTTTTCCAAATTTTGGCCTGGTGTGAGACAAGACACTCCGAGCATTCATGAAATTTGCTGACTACTGATTTCTCATCCAAGATGATATAAAACCCGTTGAAAAAAACTATGAAGACTAAATATTGAGAATGCAGATTCACGTTTAAAATAGATACAAGTTATGACCTTAATAAATATAAGAAATTGAGCCACTTAAATAACTAGTTAGTAATTTTAGATAACGGTCAAATCTTTTATTTTTATGTATCAGAGTCATTAATTTATAGGCTCCTTCGTCCTCGTTGTATCAAAATATTAGTCTTAAAAGTCAGGAGATCCAAGTGACAAAATTTTTTTAAAGAGGCACAAAGACCTAACATTTTGCCACTTTAAGTTGTAATGTGCTTAATCGCCTTGCAACGTCCAACATTTAAAATAAATATGAGTTGAATTCTAAATAGTAATAGTAAGAGTTATATCTGTTAAGTGGCTAAGTGACTAAAGTAAAACATAATATGTCAATTAAAAACTTCCATATTTCTTTGAAGTCGTAGATCACTGTTATTTTATTCAATGATAAAAACTGCTCACAAAATTCACAAAAAATGAGTATGAACATCGTACGAAAACTTTCATATAATCTTGTTAGTTATACACCGGTCATCATTAGTAAGAACTTCCTATAAAGAACCGTTGAGATTAATGACAGAAAAACATAAATATACCGGCCACAATAGAAATTAATAATTATATTACTTTTAGGTGCTAAAGTAAAATATATAACCCAACAGACCTGCCATTAATTGAGTACCCATCACTTGATAACCCTGGACTTCAAAGAGTGATAATTTATTGTGAGACTTTAAAACTAATATTGTTGTAAGACTCTATCAATTTTTACTAAATCACTTATTCATTACATATATATATATATATATATATATATATATATATATATACACACACAAGACAATTTTATTATTTTAATAATAATTAAATACTTTAATCTATGCTTATCTCCTTATACTAGCTGGAAGACTTTCTACCCGATTATTTTTGACTTCAAATCTAATCATTCTTTATTTTAAAGAAAGTATTATTTTAAGGTTAAAATTACGCTTCACATCAACAAATATAAGCTTGGTGGAACTAAACATGGAGTCAAGTTGAACAACCTGCTTTCATATGTTATCATATTCCAACAGAAATTGACAAATTTTAGTTTTATGAAATTATATGAAAAAATATGAAGTCTAGAGATAAAAAATTTCTTTGTGTTAGGTTATCTAGAAAATTAGTTAAAGAAAATTTTATTTTCTAACATAGAAAATCTACATCAAAATTTTACAAAGTAACTTTTTATAAACAAAAAAAATTAGGGAAAATTTTGATAGAGATATATGAGAAAGAAACATTTCATTTTATTTATTTTATTACTATCCAAACATTAAACAAAATCTTTTAAAATTTAATACCATTTCTTATGTTTTTTTATTTATACTGTTTTTATGCCAACCAAATATACCCTTAGATAATATGCTGATTAGTTCAAATGATTATTTTTCACGAAGACTAATCAAGCCACTTTAGCCCAAATTCTAATAACCTTGTTACATTCCACTTTAGATCGTTCAAAGAAAGTAGGAGAGGATAACCGTTCAAATTTTTAATTGTTTACAACTTTGCATATAATAATGTTCTTATTTTATAAACTAATTAATTACCTAAACAAATATATTTCATACATAAATAAATTATATTTTTGTCACTATGAGGACTAAATATTGAGGAGTATCGTTAGTCTATCATACATATAATTAATTATATGTTAGGTAAAATGTCACGTCATACACAACTTATAATATAAATAAATTTTAATTTTATAGATAAACTCTAGTTGAATAATGAGCTAAACTATATATAATAACTTAATATCTTAAATATAGATTTTGATTAACATTAAAGATAGATCCTAATTAAATGTGAATATAAAGTATAATATATTTTTATAGTTTTTTAATTGACAAAATCTCCTGCTTGGATTCTCCCTAATTTTATTAATAATATTAAACAAGCAAAATATATAAAAATTAAGGTTAGTTAATTAAATTACATATCTAACTAAATAAATTACAACAAGATAACTCCACTCCGTGCTTGCCTAATTAAGTCGAATTTAAGTCCAAAGTTTTTAACTTTAGTAAAAATTATAATTCCGATCTCAACAATGTATTTCAACTGTATAAACATCAAATTGTAAGCTGACGACTAGTATAAAAAAGGGTACTATTTTTTGCATGTAGTGTATGTTTCCCCCGCAAGAATCAGTTCCCAGAAGTAGACAGCATTGCAACTCTTCCAATTCGTGATGTACCCAAGTGCAAAATAGCTAAAAATGTTTTAACAATAAATCTAAGAATATTAGATCATAAAAGTAAACTTACTCATCCCTTCAGGTCCCATGATGACACCAGTTTTTTTAAATTATTTTTTACTTATTAGGAATACATCATGAATATTCTGAACATTTCACGCTAGAAATGCTTACTTCAAACGATCAATATAAGACCATAAACTAACACACATATCAAACAAATACATTGGCCAGGCTTGTGGCTACATTCTCAACAAATCATGTCTTGTACCCATCACTGATTGCTCATAAGCTGTCAACAAGCCTCTTTAGCCTCTCAGTTAATATCGAAGGATCATATTTATCTCCTATTTGATCTGGAGCCTGCATTGAGAATCGAAACTAGAGATTATGTCAAAACGTTTCTCATATCTTACGTTTACCCAACAAGATATATTTGGAAATGATTAGGCTAAAGAAAAAATATATCTGAACCTGTGAATGAATGGTGTGAAAAATTTTCTCATTTGTAGTCACCAAGTTTGCATTGACAACTTGTGCTCCTTCCTCCTCAATGGCACTGACCAACTGGAAGAACAATTGCTGGCCTTCCAAACCAGTAACAGCAGCCACCATTAGTGAGGAACCCATGCTATGAATGTTGATCTGAGATGCTCGCAAGCTAATTATCTCTTTTCACTCTTATTGCATTCTTCTATTTGACTCGCGCTCATTACTAGGTGTTGTCTAATTTTATCCTTCATGTTATCTATCTTTTGCTTCATAGCTTTGATGTAATTGGCCGCCGCCTCCAGCTGATTAGGAAGCATTGACACCTCCTGCTAGCTCAAACAAAAAACCCATATGCTTGTTCTAGCTCACAGTACCAAATTTGAACCGAAGATGACGTAAAATCATAAAGATGTACGTACCTTTGAGCTCCAGTTATGTGGAATAAGGGAATTGAGCTGGGAGAAGAGGGCTTTCATGATCTCCAGTACAGCTTTGTTATCACAGATTGTGAGAGCATCATGAGTTTCAATGTTCTCCATTTTTAACTAATTGCTAATTGCACAACTTGAAGGAATGAATTTGATTATACGTGTGGCATCTAATATAGACGTATATATATATATATATACGTGTGTGTGTATAGTAGTTCTGAGATTTAAAAATAAATTAGCGAGGATCGAAGATTACGTGGAGAATGCATGTCCACGACCAAAGATTGTACAGTAGTAAACATGTGTCGGCCAAATTGCCGATGGGTTAACTGATTCTAGAAGTACTGCTCTACAATTAGAGTATGAAAAACGAGTAGCAAAAGTCATCCCCGGCCCACCGGCCATACAAGCCATCTTTTCGTGAAAACACATGACCGGTAAGTGTTGTATTTTGAGAACTTACAACATCTCTTTTAGTGCGTATATATATTCCTTTCAGTGCGTAAATATATTCCGCATTGCAAAAAATACAATTGATCAAATTAAGTTCACACATTATAGTTGAAATGCAGCCTATGCTAACTGGGTTGATTTTAGGATACAATATTTTGCCCCAAATCACCTCCTATACGGCGTATTTCTCTCTATAAACACTTAGTCTTCTACAAACAACAGAGCAAATCCCACATGCTATAATAATTATGAAGCACCCTCACACCAACAAGCAAACTCAAAACCCTAATTGTGCATTCGATTACTAACAACCATGATATGAGGTTTTCGGTCATTGATTCTTAACACAACCAATGTAATATCTTCACACTACCAATAAGACACAATAAACAACTCAAACCAATCAAGTAATTCTAACGCCATGTCCAAACCAAATTCCTTATACGGTTCTACAAAACCCATGAATCCACTTAAGGTTTTGCACTTGACACCTTACAAATATGATGCAAGCAATATGAGTTTGCGGGAACGTCACTTAACCCGTCTTACAAGTAAAGTAAACATACAATAGAATATAATATAAAATAGGGAACGAGTCCTAAATATACCTGGTAGAAGATCTAATTGTGTCCACGCGCCTAGGCAGTAAACTCCTATTTCATACTTACACATCAAACTAAAATCTAACACTCACTCATGATGCACTCACACATCATATATCATACGCACATTAATCATATATAAATCTCAATCAATATAAGATTTCCTACTCTACATTGTATTAGATTACGATAATTACTTAATTTATCTAATTAATTCCTTAACATTCGTTATAATACAAGTCAATCAAGCAAATCATATTTTTATTTACAATAAAATAGCTAACACATCAATTCATCAATCGTAACATGTTGTGCTAATAATTATCACCTTTAATAAATTAAGCCAGAGTTAATTATACCTCACATCATCGATAATCAGCAATGACAAGAGTTTCGTCATGATGCTCAGGGTTCAAATTCGGCACCCAGTGGTGTCTGAAGTTCAAATGGGTTCAACTGGATGAATTCCCTGGAAGAGTTGGCGAATTTTAGCGAATTCGATTTTTTGGTGGTTTTCGGCGATTTTTCGACAGTTTTTGGTGCCTTACCTGCAATTTTTTGGTGGCTTACCGGTGATTTTCTTGCGAAGCAATTGGGGCTATGTGTCGGCATCGGTTACGATGGTGGCAGTGAGGACAACAATAGTGGCAACGACTCTCGGTGGCAGTGATGAGTCAACAGGGGTCAATCAGCTTGTCAAATCGGGCCTTAGTGATGGCAGTGTTGGGTATGGGGGAAAGGGTGGGAGTTAAGGCGGAGGCATCGGTGGCACAACTGTGGTGGAGCGGTGCGGACAGCTGGAACGGCTTTGGGATGGGCGGGGTTAGGGCACGGCGATTTGGCGTCGTGAAGGCCGGGTGGCAGCCGGAGGTGCTTGGAGTGGCATGGCAACGACAAGGCGGGGCTCAGTGGTGGTGTGGCTGCCGGTGGCATTGATCGATTGTAGTGCGGTGGCCAAAGGTGGCGTTGGTGGTGAGGGTGGAGACGGCATTGAGGGTTTGGGGAGAAGAGGGTTGAGGTGAAGCTCAATGACAATTTTATAAATAAAACTTGACTTGACTCTAACTCGAGTTAAAAATAATAATTAACTCGTAATAAATGCTAAAAAATCTTAAAATTTTGAAAAAATTCCATAAATTATAATACACACCACAATAATCATAATGGCATGCTTTATAACGAATAAACCACCCACACTACTCTGTAATGCATCCTAATGCGTTATTTAAGTTAAAAATAATTCTATAGTTTAATAATAAAATAAATTAAAAAATCTGGGCATACTCTCATATATTCTAATAACTCATTCCACGTTGTGTTACTAACGTTATCATCATATACTTAGGTACACTTGACCCTCGTGGTTCATAACACACGATCAACCTTGGCTTATTACGCGTGTTTTGAAATTGACTCAAATGAAAATAACAGTCGAATCGATCGATTATGACTATAAAACCTTGACTCAGGTCACGGGTTTTACATAAACCTCATATGTAAAACCCACGACTCGAGTCAGGGTTTTATAGTCGTTAGCCGGTCGGTTTGACCGTGGTTCAAGTCGGTTTGACCGTGCACACGTGCTATGAGGGTTCATGTATACCCAAGTATCGATGATAGCGTCAGATACGCATCAGCAAACTGAGTTATCAATAGATATGAGAGTATATAGTTGATGATTTTATTTTTTTCATGTTTTGACCGTAAAATTAGTTTAGGCCGAATAACACATTAGGACGCGTTAGATGGTATTCGGGTGGGTTATTAGTTATCACATCATGTCATTTGGATGTTGTGTTGTTTTATTTGATTTTATGGGTTTTTTCCCAATTTTTTGGATTTTTTCTAGGATTTATTCCGAGTTAGTTATCATTCTTGACTCGAGCCGATGTCGAGTCAAGTTTTGTTTACAAGTTTGCCACTCCTATATTTCTCATCTCCCTCCCCAAACCACGACATCTTCACCGCCGCCGCCCTTGAGGTTGTCGCCACCACCGCCGATGCCACCTTGCCACCGATCGACGCCGCTCAGCCAGGCCGTGCCGTCGCCTTGCCGCCTTGACCATGCCTGGCCACCGTCCAGCCGTCGCGACGCCGAACATTGCCCTCGATTTCACGGCCGTTCTCGACGCGATTCCGCCTGCCGGACCGCCGCCGCCGTGACGTCGAAGCTCTCCCCTCGACTTCCCTACCTTTCCCCCTTACCTAGCGCCACCGTCGAGGCCGGCCGCGGGTCTGATCAGAGCGATCGATCGCCACGACTAAAATCGACCTCGACGCCGGTGTCCATCGCCGCTGCGGCCGCCCTTGTCGTCACCACCATTGGGTCAAGCTCGCTGAGACGGTGCCGATCCCTACCTCTGATTGCCCCGCCGGAGCAGTCGCCAAAAAACTACCGGAAATGCCAGAAAACCGCCGGCTCGCCTTCATCGCCTTTGTCCGTCGGCACTGATTTCAACGTCGATCGCGAGGTGGATCTTCTTTTTTGAATTATTACATACATGTTGTGGTCATGGTAGCGTATTGAAATTAATTTTATTAATCTCATGATTTTAGTTTAATTAACTATGAATTATGATAAACATGTGATGATTAGCGTAGATTGTATTGCGTGATGTAAATGCTGGCTAATGGAATTGTTAGTAAACAATTGAATAGTTAATTAAATGCATGTTAACTGGTTAATTTGTGAATTTGCATGATTTAGGTTTTGCATGCTAGTATTAAGTTAAACGGATTAAATTGATTAAACCATTGTCACCAAATTAGTATAGGTATGCTTTGAAATTGGAATTAAAAGTATTAGGTAATAAGTAACGTAAGAAATCATAAAGTTATTAACTTGCTTGACAATGAGAGATTTAGTGTGATTTTTGAGATGATTGTCATGTTTGATTAAATTCATGTATAAATGTGGATATATTAGTTATATAGGCGTGCATCATATATGTATGGGCGTTAGTAAATAGTTACGTTCATGTAGGTTTGTTGCAGGAACTCGCCGTCTAGGCACAAGACTGTGCTTGGAGCTTATGACATGTCCGTTAGGACATGCTTCTCAGGTTTTATCGCTCTACTCTATCAATGATTTGATTTATTGATCGTAGGACGTGTCAGGTGGATGATTTATCGGACCCCACCTAACACGTGCCATCTGGTTGATTGTTTTCGAAATTAATAACCCTCGAGGATGAGATCCCTCGAGCTTATTTTCAAAAATAAGATCCACCTCAAGTTGCCTTCGAACCTATTATAATAAATCCTGACCTAGCCCTATAAATAGTTTTATCGAGTTTTCAGTGAGACAAGAGAAGATGAATCGACTTGCACATGCCATGAGCAGATGCCGTGCCAGTCAAAGCGGGCTCTGGATTAGTGCCAGCAGACTGTTCCATTCCCGAGGGATCCTGACAACTCCGCGTTTGAGTTCCTCACACCCGGAGAACGTGGAGGTTTACGGGTACTGTTTAGTACAACACATGTCTGGACTTGTGGTTCAAAGGGTACTAAAGGCGACTGCTTGAGAGTGCTCGGCCTTCGTGCTCAAGGCCAGGAGTAATATGGAGGTTCGGAGAGGGCTTAGGATAAAGTTTTACATGAAGTACTGAAAAAGAAGTGTCGTGAGTGGCACAGTACCAAATAGATCAGGATGTTGTAGTTGAGTCAGCTCCTCAACGGCTCCTTTGTAGTTGCCCTTATGAGAGTTCTTGAGGAAGATATATGATTGTTTGCTTTCCATGAGAGTTTGCTCTCATGTTCCAGTTTGATATTAGTTATTTCCTGACTAGTGACACCCGTTGTTGATGTTTTTTTACTATATGTAGGTGAGGATGATGAATAGTATATGCCGGCCTTAATGAAGGATTAGCGTTTGTATTGCACATACATACCTGGCGCCACGCCGACTTTTGCGTAAGATATGATGTGATTGGCTGTTGTATTAGATTTACATATTTGTGTATATATGCATGTGCTTGTTAGGCTTGTATGCCTTGTTTTAGAAATGCTTTGAAATGTTTTGAGAAAAACTCTAATGATGTGCTATGCTGAAATGAAAGGAACCAAATGAGCGGAGTATGAAATTATAGGTGGGCTAGACCCAATTATAAGATGTGTTATTGCTTAATTCTTATTGTGGTGTGTTTTATGGTTTTATATATATACCTTATAATGTATCGTGTTTTTAACAAGTCGTCCCCTTATTGCACTTTTAGGGGAGGCTCTATCCGTTTTATTCTACGTTTTATGAATTTTGTTGCTATTTTAATTACTTTGGTGTGTGATTATTATCATGATATTCACGTAGTATCTTGTTAGGGTTTTGCATCTCATTCATATATTGTTTACGCATTAGCAGTGTGCTCCATCTTGAGATGTCGAGAGGGTTATGTTGTAGCCGTTTAGGTTTTGGGTCAGCCAACTTAATCAGTTTACGAGTAGTTCGATCCTTTGTAACAGTTCTAGTCCGGGTTGAGAGTAAACCGAATTGGGGTGTTACATCATAACTAAGCCTCTCACATTAAGAAAAGCTTTGAAGATTATGAGCAATCCCCACTTACACTGTCCTCCTTAATATAATCCCAAATCATTCTCCTTAAGATAAATTTGTTTGCATGCAATTCAAACCATCAACATGTAATAAGAATAACAAATAAGTTGTATATTATGAAGGGTACCTTGATCAAAGTTGACAACCACCAATCTAAGTTTCAATCCCTTAACATGAAGAATTGACATGACAACTTCAAGCTGTCTTTTTCCTTGATCAAAGCCATTTCTCTCCTTGTTCTCTTCTCTAAAAATCCCCTTCAAAGAAGTCATGTCCAACTCTACACGATTAGCCCTTTTAAGTCTATCCAAATAAGAGTTTTGTTACAATCTATCAAGTCGGCAAATGATAAAGTAGTAAGTAGCATGCACTCTAACGCTTCTCACTACGTCTCCCAAGTCTCTAGCCTAATTCGAACTCTTCTATGGTGTGTCATGATCACGTGGTTGAGCCCCTTGGCTCGAGAAACCTCACCAAGGTCAATGGAACCCAAAACCTATTACTCAGTTTCACTTTTAGCGTTAAAGCTTGGTCTCAGCTCCACCATAACCATCTCGGTCACAAATCCTAATTCACCTCGAAGCTCATGTCCCCCACATCCACGTATCCACCAAAACCTCCTCAAAGCTTTGTCTGTATCCAAGTTGTCCAATTTAGTCCCACGGTCACCAACACATAACTCGAGCAAAAATACCGGTAAATCACACTGCTGCTAGAATTCATAGTGCTAATAGAAAACCTCAATCAAATCCTGGTATGTTGGTATCTAGTACTCGATTACGCCTAGCACTCTCATGTAAGTCTCACAATATTGCTTGTTCACCAATTCTCTCGATACTATTGATATCCCGTTCTTGCTACATTTAGTACTTTTAACCTCGCTTTGTCGAAACTCTACAAGCTGCTGCTCATAGCCATGCTTGGACCTGATACTCGATCATCATCACCCAGATGCTTGATACGGCTCAAGCACTCCCAATAGTGAGTACCAATAGTAGTTATCAATCAAACTTAATCATGTTCAATCATTTAAACCTTGTATAGACATCTTGAGGTTAATTTGTAGCTGGTAGAGCATGTGTTTGGTCAACCCCAACCAGTGCTTGGTACACACTCCTTGTGATCCGTTGAACTGTATTAGGTTACTGATCACCATTCTATGTTATGCTCGGTATCGGGTACCGATAATCATTCTCAGTTCCACTCATTGGAATCCAAGAGCACTCTTATGTGTCCCGAAACCTCCAAACATCATTGTTTGATCATTAATGCAACTATACCAGGTATTAGTATTGTAAGTTATTTCCACCTAGTGGATAACACCGATTATCCATCACCTATTCTGGATAATTAGGGACAACTACCCTAAGTGTCCGGTAAATCTATAAACTAGACCTGTACCACTAACTATGGGTAAAAGGTGCGTATGTACAGAATGTATATATAATGTCACGCTGCTTATCGTGGAGAAAGATGTGCTATGCATATCTTAATAAGCAAATAATGGATGAAAGAAAATGAATGTACAGTTGTATCCGGGATGGCAACCGTACGGTTGAATTAAGACAGGCTACGTGTACTAATGGAAACGACTAAGAGAAATGCATGAATTGCATGTTTCATCGGATTGTCAAATCGGATTTTTCAACTATGTGAGTTTGAGATGTTGAAAAAATGAACCATGCGACCCGTTTGAGAATTATTTATATTAATGGCATGTAAAAAGAAGCAGATATTGTTCAAAGATATATTGACCAGTACATATACTAAGCTATATATAGAGAATAAGGAATATCAATTTGTTTTCCACGGTGTGGTTAAGGATCCATTTTTCCACTTTTTTAATTTTAATTTGAAGAGGAAATGTGGTTTACTGAGATATCTAATCTTTATATATATATATATATATATATATATATATATATATATATATACACACACACACACACACTCTCTCTCTCTCTCTCTCTCTCATTAATCAAAAAAAGAAGAATCAACCAATCAAAATAAAAAAAATTTAAAAATATAATAAAAATATATCCTCTAGACTATCATGAGTTTGAATCTCATTAACGTCAATTTCTTTAAAAAATTAAAATTAAAATATCTTTCACGATAGAAGGTCACATGTTCAAACACGACTAACATCAATTTCTAACTTTCTACTAATAAGAGTTTGTTTAATTGTATTAAAATATATATAATAATAAAATTAAATAATTATAATTCACCTTTTCATTTAAATATGATATATCTTTAAAATCAATAATAGTCTATATCTAAGATATTCAATTATTGCAATCTATCTCATTATTCAACGAAAATTTATATAAGTCGTGCATAACAAGACATGTTGCCTAGTATTAATAAAAAAGGGAATTCAATGTTAACTGAGATTAAAAGTAGGAGAATAAATCAATCAATATAAAAAATAAAATAAAAAATACAATAAAAATACATCTTGTAAATGGTTAGAGGTTTTAATCTCACTAACCTCAATTCCTTATTCTTCACGGTATAAGATCACACATGCGAACAGACTAACTTTAATTTTTAACTCTTAATTAATAAAAGTTTGTTTAATTGTCTTAAAAAATATATAATAAAAAATTAAATAATTATAATTCATATTTTTATTTAAATATAATATATTTTTAAAGTCAATCACAATATATATCTAAGATATTAAATTATTATAATATATCTTATTATTCAATGATAATTTATTTATAAAATAAAATTTATTCGGTATAAATCGTACATCACACGACATCTTACCTAATATATACTCAAAATTATTGTTGTTCGTGTCATTTCCCAGGCACGCACGCGTAAGATCAATCCACGAAGCAAAAGGTTGCGTTCATTTTCTTTATATCACGAAGAGCTGAATAAACGTGCGTGAGAGTGTACTTTCGATGATCTTATAATATAATAGACTTTTCATTTATTTATTTTTTTAATAAACATGTCTATTTAATAAAATCTTATTTATCTTTAATTTATTGATATATGTATCTCAACTGCGAATAAGGGAAGAAAGAAAGTTGGTGTCATGGACTCGTAAAAGATTGTCAAAAAATTAATTATTATTTATTTTTGTACACGTACCTCTTAAATTAACTTGCCCGCATGGTTTAATTTTCCCAAACTGCGGAAAACTCCACTTTCTTGCCTTCTCCTTTTTTGTTGAATGTACGAATGTTCGATTGTAATTGTTCCACATGCCTACTAGCCAATGAAAGCAGCTGCACTGAATTAAAGTAATATTTCCTTACCAATTGTCAACCATATTTATGCATGTTCGCCTTGTTTTGTTTCAATGCATTGGGCTGCTCAATCACTCAAACGTAAAGACGTGTTATACTTGCTAGACATTAATGGCGGCTGGGCTTTACTACAATAATCCCAACTTTTGGCAAATTGCTTCAGAAACTAAGATTTGTTCGATCCTTGTTCCGGTGATGATCACAGTACGGATGTCCGGGAATTGTATACCTGCCCACCTTTCTCATTAGTGGGAGTTGTGACGAAGTTAGTCCCATGGCAACTATTAACCGCTCTCTGCAGGTACGTACTTCTACTAAGCTACATGATCAAACAGTTGACGAGCTATAAAAATTCGTTTTCATTACAAAGAACAAGGATCTACAACTTTGGCAAACTAAGATCACCGACCCAAGCTGGCAAACAATGCATCTTGATCAATAATATCGATCTCTGAAAAAACTCCAGTGGACACTCAACATAATTTGGTCATGATGATCATGGCTCCAATATTTGCATGAACCATAATAGCACTCCTCAACGAGGACACGAAATCTGTGACCTTTTTGAGTTTGCATATATATCGTGTTCAGTCTCTAGCTTCTATATTTGTATTCTATAAGAACAAACACTTCAGCAGTACATATATTGATCAATCATGATGCATAACCACAAGTCCCATATTGGCACTTGACTCCATCTGAGCACTTCTTGTTACACTTACCACAGTGCTTCATATTGTAGGCAACATTGGTGCACAAGCCATTGCAGCAAAGCTTCCCAAAGGCGCACCTCCGGCCACAAGCTCTGCAGTTATTCCGGTCACCGCGAACGTTCCGGCAATGTTTCCTGCAGCATTGTAGATATCCGGCGCCATTGTTGACAGACACGCCAGGACAGATGTTAGTCGGGCCTGGAGTACAACTTGCACCCTTCCTAATCTTCTTGATCACAACTTCTTTCCCAGGTCTAAGATCACCCATGTACAAATGCAAGGGCTTGTCTAGCACATACTTCTCTACTTCGTCATCTTCCAAGTCTTGAGCTGCTCCCAAGGTTGTCAAGAGGAGCAATGCAATAATGAGCATGGACAGAATTGCAGCAATTTTGAGTAGAGAGAGGTTGGAAGCCATCCCTCTCTTTGTATTGCAACTGCCTCTGTTTCTCTCGTCTTTAAGAATCCCAGCTAAGTAGAGGAGGGCCAAAAGAAGCAAAGCAATACAAATATATATATTAAGCGACTTCAGAGTTAAACGTGTTTAATTAAAGGACTTGGAACAATTCCGATTGGATCTTCATTACCTCGTTAGACCAAGTTCATTAGTCAGCATATATAAGACCTTTCAAGTTTCAACCAGCTAAGATTCACTAAATACAAATTTTTAGTCATAAAAAATCTTCAAATTTATTGGTTTTTTAAAATAGGGTTTGGCTAAAGTCAATTAGGAATGACAGTAGCTTCATGACAAGCCATTTTCTTCCACATGGAATTCTCTTAGTTCATGCAATGTGGTTGCCTGCCATGGCGTCATTGATCGTATCTCCTCCAATCACAGTAAACCAAAGTCGTCTTCCAGTTGCTTATCATGGCATGTGACATGATCTGGCTGCCCAAACGTGTAATGCCAATGCCCGGCAATTTTTAGCGACTAGAGCTGGCTAAAAAACTTGAACACAAGATTGTGCAGATACTGTTGTACTGGGAAAAAAAACAATTCTCTAATCTCAATATAATTGGTTAAACATAAAGTCCCCGGTTTTGAATGGTCAGCAGGCCTGGTTTGATCTTATTTTCCGGCGGGAATGGCGTAGGAAGGGGAATTGTGCAAGTAAATTAATGGCTGCCAAAGAGTGTTCTTAAATTTTGGCACACGTGTGATAGAGAGAGACGCGGGTTTCGGGTGAACCTCAGTCACTTCTTCAACTTATCTATCACTACGATCTTCAAGAGAGAGACTTATCTATTATCATCTACTGTTAATGATCTGAAGAGAGAAGTAATTGGAACTTCGTGGCAAAGCCGATTTAATATGCACTTTCATGGGTAGAGCATTGGTTCGGTTGTTCATATGCTGAGCAAAACCATGGAGAACTCAATATTTTCAGCTTTGTGGGGCGGCTGCCTCCTGTGCACGGCAGCAAATGGCCGTCCCTTCTAAATTTTAGATGGTCATCTTTCTAGAGCTAACAGCTTTTTGACATTCAAGCTCACTGCTTAGTATAATTTATATGTACAATGGAAGGTTGCAATTTCATCACTATGATGTATTGACAGGGTTGAGTCCATAGTATAGTTTTATGAAAATTAAGTTATTTGGCATACTTCAAAACAGGGTATCCTTTTGCTGAGGAAGCCAAATCACCTACAATGGTTTTGCTCACTGTGCTGCCCACAACTGCAGGCAATTTGGATTCTTGCCAAGAGGTAACCGCAGAAAAACCACACTGATCTAAGACATAATATAGCACTAGCAATTTTTTTCTTTTATAAAAAAATAGCACTAATAAGTTAAATAACTTCAACACTCATATCATATGAGGCATAAATCGTAATAAACAATATAATCACGATGGTTCAAGTACATGATTTACATCTTTCCTCGCATCAACTATTAACTTGTTAACAATAAGAGTAAAAACTTCTTTCTCCAGGTTCACACCATTTCTCAAGAGAAGAATAAAGATGTCAACTCAATGACTGAACACCACAAGCATTTTTTTCATGCAAAAGAGGTAAAATGCATTACTCCTGATTCATCTCGCACAGTTTCTAAGAATTAGGATTACCCAAGTAGTTTCCAATACTTTCATTATGAATCGGTTCGATTAGACAAGTGCAATTACTGGTAGACAGATACCGATACAAGCTCTTTCATCAAGCCTAATATTACTTAACATGGACGGTGCCAATCTCAATGACAGAACATATTCCGGATCATGCAAGCAACAAAGCAGCTCTTCTCTACAAATACGACGAGTTTGTAAGAACAAGGATACCAAGTATTTGTCAGTTAATTTTGAAAAAGAAAAAGTTCCGTAAAAAACGATCCAGGAAGCAGTTTGCTGCAGCCCAATCAACATACTGAACATTCAGCTCTCCACGATTACTGAATCCATTATGCCTAAAAATTTGCAAACCAACAACAATTAACTCGTTTCATGCAAAGCCCGATGGCAGAACACTTACATCCTTTACTTATACAAGGCTCTTATACATCGATCTTGATTCGAACCAAGTAAGAGTTTATAAGAACTAGGGTTAGCCAAATAGTCATCATAGCACCCCGAATCGATCAACCTCCATTTATAATTGAAAGGAGCAGTATGCTACAGCTCAATCAAAATGTTTTGCAGTCATCTCATCATAATATCTCATACCATGTTTAATGTCTACAACTTCATCAACCAACCTCCATACAAACCCAAGACTATAAGTTGCTGCACTGTTTTGTATCAGGTGTCTCCTTCAATAAATATTGAGCCGCTAAACAAATTTACTATGAAAATTAACGCACAATTATGGGATGATTTTTCATTGAAACGCGACGATCAACGACAAAAAAACGTTAATCTTATTTACAAGAATCATCATCAGACAGAGAGATCTTATTCTCATCCACAGTTTGTAACAAACCGTGTAGGAAGGTGTCCTAAGATTGAATCTCACTCTCATCACAAGACAATTCCAAAAAAAGACAAGAAAAAAAAAACCAAATACAAACAAAACTTTTATCTGTTTAAAATCGGATTCAGAAAGAACGTAGCGAAGAACATTGGTAGAATCATATGTGAGTCGATCATACGTAAAACCTAGTTCTTTCATCATAACCACACAAAACTGAAAAAAGGCAGTAGCTTTAGCAAAGTAAGCACTTGCACAGACGGGGAAGCGAATCAGAAGCGCTTGCAAGATGTTGGCCAGGTTGTAGAGATTGGAGGGAGTGGAAGAGGGATGAGGGAGTTGAGAACTGTGTTGTTTTTTAATTTATAGGAAGAACAAGAAGGGATTTCAAAACCCTAATGTTAAAGCACAGGCCCAATGTATAGCCCAAAGCCCACCTTTGGAAAGCCCACTATTATTATTATATTATGAAAAAACTTAAGGGTGTAACACCCCCTTATAATAGCAATCTACAATAACCCTAATTCTAACATCCTCAACGAGCCGAAGGCGATTATATTATTCCATTGAACCTGATTTGGCTAAAAAAATTTCAGATTTCAGCTATCCCTAAAAAAATTGAAAAAAATTGAGGTAAAAGACTGTTCATTTATCATCAATTTTTCATATAATGCATTATGCTTGCCCGATAAGGACCCGATCAAATTTGTGATTACCGATGTAGTTTTATTTTTTGATGAGCGGTAAGGTCTCATACCTAATATTGTTTATAAAATCCAATGAGTAAACACCTTCCATTGGATATGTAATAAGAAATAATATTTAATAAGAAATAATTTGCTTAAACCTAATTGAGTCATGCAGCTCTAATGGCTACAAGACCTTCCATTGGATTATTACTCACTTGTTTGTTTGTGACTCGGGTCGAAATAAGGTCGTTCATCAAACAAGTCAGTATGATTTTTCTTGATTAGAATCCGGCCTGCATGTCTTTGAGTTAAAACCGAGCTTATTATCAGTATAATAATTTGTGCCTTGCCGATAGAGCCCAAGATTGGGCAACCACCATATCAATGTCCGACTGCTGTTTTTCATCTAATTGTTGTTCAGGTTTCGATAAAGGATGGGCGTTGAAGTAAACAAATTAGAGCACCCACTAGCCGCGGATTGAGATACTTGCCAGCAATGGATAACCAGACCAAGCTGCAATGGCTTTGTATGGACCGGACGCGTAAAAGATTGGCACTTCTCATAGAATCTGAAATGTGGCAGCCGCAATTTAGGACTATTTTTTCCTGGTTGGTTTTTCGTAGATCTTGTTCAATGCTTATGCTCAGGTTGGCATCAACAAAAAGATCGGAACAAGTTTTACCTGGCACATATTAATTACCGTTAGTAGAACCCATTTTAGCATATTGGGCAACAAAGTGAAAAATTTCCACCGAAATCACATTCTCGTAAAAACAAAACCCATATTGGAAGTTGCAGTGCAGAAAAGAGAAGTTGATAAGAAATGCAGCAAGACTTCAGAGAAGTTGCATTGTAATATTGTAGATGTTGATGTATTAACCAGCTGCCAGCTTTGCTGCTGCCTGCTAAAGTGTTGAACTTGTAGACAACTACTTAATGTTTTTGAATGAAGTGTGACAGACAAAAAATTTATGTCACAAAAGCGAAGTTTATATGTGTGGTTTGTGACAAGATAGTATAGTAGACACAGAAGGTGTTGACCTTTTGCATAAATCAAGTACAGATTCTGCAATTGTAATAATTATTAGCTAGGGGGTATTGAGAGAGGAAGTAATTGTATTAATTTGACATTAATTTTCACATACAAAATCTATTGTGAAAAAAAGGAACCTTATCTAAACAATGGACAAAATCATAACAATCAGCCTTCATGAATATGTAAGTCCAAACTTCTCCGTCAGATGAGCAGGCAAAGCCCAAAAGCAGACAACAAAATTAAACAGGTCGTCATTTTTCATATCCATCTTGCACTTTCCCCACATGGGATGCTTCTTCCCTCTTTCGTTCCATTTATCAACAACTGAAGACCACATGTACATTTCAGACACCGGCTTCTTTTTCCCCTTCAAACTCCAGTGTAATGATCATTTCGTTTATTATGTAAACAACTAATGAATTAGGAATTAAACAACCAACTAGGGCACATAATTAAAAAACTTGCAAAGCCACAAAGGTCTCTTGAGGAGCAAATATCTAATCTACAGTAACAACTACAAGAACTGCATCCAGCTTGCTAAAAGCAGGACATCGGTATATCAAACTGTGATAATTTAAAAGCTTGACTAGTGAGTGCTTAATTTTAATCAAGAAGTAACCCACTACTTAGACAATTTTCATGTCACAATCCACTATGCCTAACGCAATTGTACCCGTCCCATGGTGATTTGGAGGTTTAAAGGGAAAAAAATTGTGAGGTGGGTGTGAATCAAATTATGAGAGTTGGTGTGATCGAGAAATTTGGCCATTTTAAACCAGGCATGATCAAAATAACTTTGAAAAGAGTAGCTCAATAATGCAGATTAGGATTCTTGCACATAGACTCACATTTAATTTAATTTTATTTTGAAGGAGCTAAAATATTACCATTCTTTGCATCCTTTGCACATAGACTCACATAAACTTGCACTCTTTGCAAGTTTCCTTAATTACATTTAACCCTACTAATTATTCGTCTGTGGTGTCAGCGTGGCGTACCTAAGTATTACCCGAACTTCTCACACATTGGACTCTGTCAAGGGAAGTTTTGATTCATTTTTCAGCTCAAATTGAAGCTTCGACTCCTTAAATAATAGGTCCGTGTCATCTCTTTACTTGCAAAAAAAGTGGGAGATATATATAGAGTGGAGAAGAGGTGATATTTTTGCTGAAGTACTACGTGTACAATGTCACCTTTCATTTTTCTTGTAAGGAACGTCATTCCCTTTTACGCAGTGGTTGTGGAAAAAGACCTCTTTCTTCAATACATCATTGACTCAATATGTAATGCCAAGGTTCTAATGGAGTAATGAGTACAAATTGGTTTGTTCTACATTGGATACATGATTTTTCTGTCTAAGCTAATTGGGTCTTTGCTTCTCTATTTGGCTAAACAAATAAAGAATATGTATCAGCATAGTCCATGATAGGGGTGGGCGTGGACGTCCGAATTTGTCCGTCCGACCGAAGTCCGAAGTGGCGTCCGACCGAATTTTGACCGACCGAATCTGACCGAATTAAAACAAACCAAACATGGACATTTCTTTGTCCGACCGAACGACCGACCGAGTGTCCGATATTTTATATCAATAATATAATATCTTCAATATTTTGTAAAGCTAATATTATAATTTATGAAAATTTTAAAATATAATATACAGTAAAATTTATTAAGTTTATACATAAAATTTGATATTTAATATTTAAAATAACAAAAAATGACATACATAGAAAAAAGATAAAAGTCATTCTTACATTTAAGAATTTAGAGCTATACCTTCGTAACTAATAATTATGTCAAACCGCTTATAATTTAATTAGCATGTTCTCAATTTTTAAAGTCAAACAAAAAATAGTCAATGTATAAAAACTTTAAAATAATCATTGACATCAAAATATACTCTAATATTACATATACTTCAAAGATAAAATATTTTAATAGTTAATTCTTCATCCAATATAACTCACCCAAATGAAAAAATACAAAAAATTAATTATTCATGTTTTTTGTCTTCTTCATTTTGAAATTAAGACATTTCTCTTCAATATTTTTCCATAAATAAATAGTTTCATAACTTTCAATTCCCTCTATAAAACCCGTGTCCTAAGTTAGGGATTTATAGTCCGAACCGATCGATTCGACCGTTATTTTTGAGTCGAATAGAATTATTTTAGGCCAAATAATACATTAAGACGTCTTATAGGGTAGAATTATTAGTTATACATCATTTAGATGTTGTGGTCTTTATTTTATTTTATGGGATTTTTCCTGATATTTTTGGATTTTTTGAAGATTTTATTCTGAGTTAGGTATTATTGTTGACTCGTGCCGGTATCGAGTCAAGTCTTATTTACGAGTTTGCCACCGATCATCTTCTCCCCCAAAGCCCCCCCAAACCCTAGCGTCGTCGCCGCCGCCATCCCGCCACCGATCGACGCGCCCCGCCCAGCCGTACCGTCGCCGTGACATCTCGACCACCACCAGCCACCGACGAGTCACCGCGACGCCAGTGGCGGCGCTGGCGGCGGGCGGCGGAGGCAGGGGCGTCTGAGGGCGGGCGGGCAGGCGGAGGGCGGAGCAGGCGCGGCGGAGGGGTTTCGCTGCGCGCAGCGAGACCGGCGGGAGGCAGGGCGGCGGAGACGACGAGCAGGGGCGGCGGCGGCGAGCGGCGGCGGCAAGAGGCGGCGGCGGAGCGGCGGCGACAGGACGGCTGCGGCGGCGGAGGCGGCGGCAGGATGCTGCGGCGGCGGCGGCGGCGCCCTATGAACAGTGTATCTAGGTTAGGGTTTTAGAAATTTTGGTTTTGATTTCGGACCGTCCACGGGACATTGTTCGGGCCCGACGGACAAGTCGGACATTAACTCGGTCGGACAAGTTTTGTCCGGATAAAAATTTGGACAAACGCGGACAATATCTTGTCCGACATCCATCCGACCGATGCCCACCCCACTCCATGACTGCGGCTCCAAAAAATAAACGAGGCCAAGAAAACATGTCCATATATAACTATATATTAATTCAATTTCAAATATATATATATTTTTTGCAGAGAATTTTTCAGTCATTTTTTTCACATAAACCCCCTCTAAATAACCTTCGATGCACCCAGGAGATTGTAGAATTGTATCTGCTCCTGTTGATTTGCGCATTTCTTGTAAAGGGTACATGGCAGTGTACATATAATAGTAAGATATATAGACTATCTATATACATACACACGCACATATATTTATATATAATCATTTTGGGATTAAATTTGGTATCCATCTCAATCTATTTCAACCATGGTGGCCCAATGCAATTTGACCCGTCTACAGATGAAAGACCAAATAGCCAATTTATCGAGGAATACCTAAATCAAAAGTTAACATAACATTTGCCGAGTCTTATCCAACCATATAATTAATTACGTTTTGAGCTAGCTACTGTGTTTTCCGTTGTTCTCGTTTAGGATTTCTTCATAATTTTTGAAGTTTATTTTATTTTTCATTATGGGTAAGAGCAAAATATTTATAGAAACATGGTATCTGGCTATACATAGTTTATATTTTATACCACTAGTTTATAATTTTCAGATATTAGAACTCGTTAAGCTAGCTATAGAGGCATCACTAATCCTGGTCAAGTTAAGTATCAAAGATGGGATTAAGTGAATGGAGATGGATGGAGACCAGAGAAGGCAGTAGAAACACGGAATATCTATCAATTACAAGCTGAGTACGTCTTAGTGCCAATTATTAATTAGGTTTAAAATACCATAGTCGTTCTTCTGACCTTTATAGATGAATTAGCCCCATGCTAGACAAGTAGTGAAGACGTTGCTGTCCGGTATTGAGAAGGTATAGCAAACTTCGCCAATTAAAATTGAGGGAGAGAGCTAATTTGTAAATAAATTTGGTGTTTTGGGCTCATTTCATCATGTCACCTCTTCGAACGTTGACAGTTTTGAAGGATCATTTAAACGTCAAAAACTCCATGAAAGGAATTGACGGTGATTTCCCATCTATTTGGTCATCAGAGTCTGCATTATATACGTATGGCCATCTTGGTTTTCCCATCTATTTGGTTTGTCTCAACTCTCTAGCCCGGATTAAAAAAAAAAAAAAGATTGGCAAAAAGCTGACACTCGGCACAGTAAATTTCGTTATGTAATTCTCTTATATATCCATAATTGCAGGCGAAATTTTCTTTTTTTTTTGTTAATGAACAATTTAAATTGTCCTATCATAAAATTCTAAAACGCAATGAGGTAACTAAAAAGGATGATCGGGATTGAAGTTGCCCACATATTAATTGACATCACCTTAAATTTTCGATGGAGCTCTCTATTCTTTTGAGGCCTCTCCCTCAACCAATATGTGAGGCATAATAATTAGAAGATGACCATACTAAAAAAAGGCACTTATATGTGAACCAAACTAAAGAGCGCCTATTTCAACAACGTCAAAGACTCATAGTCCTTCAATTATGGTAGTCAAGGGCCAAGGAATTGATTAGGTAGGCAATTGGAGTTTGTTAAAACGTTGTGATCATTTGTGGCCTAGAATGAGGCAAGACTTTGAGGCAGATGGTCCTCATCTTCCCCCTTGCGGACAAGGTATAGAAAGTTGTGTAAAAATGTTTTATGGTGGTCCCTTTGTGCTCTCTCTAATCTGCCGTTTTGGCATAATTTTTTAAAAAAATAAACCTGATTAAATTAGCCAATTCTCACTCATTGTGTATTGAAATTTCCATGTTAGACGAAAGTCTTTTTTTAGCTGCTTACAATTGGGCATACACAACACTCAGTGGCGATCTAAGAATAAAAAAACACCAAGTGGTAATTTTTGGTTTTGCAAAAATGGGGTAACTTAACCCGCCAAATAAATAAAAATAAAAAACAACATGAGACAAAGAAGTGTTGTCCAAATGTGTGAATCTACCATGACATCAAAATACATATTTGTAACCCCGTATTTACAATTATTGCTCCTCATAAAATAAAAAATTTAGAGAAATGTTATACCTAATTAACTAAAAGCTGGAAGGCTATAATTATATATTCTAGTTGAAATAGAAGGCATTACATCAAGATACATATTTATAACCTATATTTACTATAATCACTCATTAAATCAATCTCACATCTAATAGTCAGTGTAATAAGATCTAATATATTAGTGGGATGTACCTATGAGGTCCAATTGTCTAAGCACACAGGTCATCCAATTATAAGGACAATCTATATTATATCTAATTAAACCATCTCCCTTTGGTGGACAGATACGATTGGTAGGGTGAGTAGCCCAATTAAGCTGCCTCTGACTAGATCTGGTTGACAGCCACCACATGTATTAAAAGAAAAAGAAGAAGATAGAGACAAAAAAAGATAGAGACCAATCGCATTAAGGTTGGTGGGTGGCTTCTTGCTTCATACTTATATAAACTTTTCTTCATGCTTATATATCTCCAACCCCCCTTAGGTCTATCATATCACACTTGAGTCAAGTCGTTAAAGATAATTTAAGAACTAACTTAGGGTCAAATGACTAGATATGGTTTATAGGCTGTTAGCCCAAGGGTAAAAAATTAGAGGACAAAATTTTCTAATATGGGTATATCGTAATATCTCTTGAATTAGTTTCAAATACAATATTAAAGATAATTTTTTCAAATTAATAAATTGTAATATCTTTTAAATTAATTCCATATTTAATAAATATTAAAATAAGATTATATATATATATATATATATATATATATGCGAATGCAACCCATATTTACAAGAATCACTCAACAAATGAATTTTTTAAGAATAGGTTATACCTTAACTAAAGGAAAGGGAAGGTTACAATTATTTTAGTCAAACAAAAAATTACAACTATTCAAATTAGGAATGAAAGTTATAAATTAACCAAATAATCTTTGATCATTTATAATTAACGATGAGATATCCAAGTATGCCAATAAGTATACATTCATTGATTTTTAATTAGATTCCCAAAAATGCCTAATCTGTCAAGCCAAATCCTGGTTTTTCGCTGTCTAAATAAAAAAATTAAAGCCCTCTGCCTTTCAATTAATGTTGGCATTTCTCATTTTCTCTTCGTTGCCTGTTTTTCATTAATCTATCCTTCTAACTAGTGCAGAAACATAACTAAATATATACAAAAAAAGGGACTCAAATATTTCCACTTAACTAGTAATAAACTGGATCATAATAAAGACTAGTGAAAGTGTGCAACCTAAAATGTATCACCTTGTAAATGGGCATACGGCATACACTCTAATTTCATTGTTTGTGAATCTTGGGATTCCCTCCTCAGTTCATGGAATTGGGATGTGTTCCCTTCACTTTAAGAAGCAGATGCCCCAATCACTTCACATGGAAATAACAATACAAGAACTAGTTGGGATCCCCACTGCAGGTGCTTTCTTGATCCTACAAGATTTTATAGTTACAATATTACTGTTACCAAGATCAAATCCAACACTGTTGACAAATTAGATATTGGTTTTTTTCTCTTTCCAAGGCAAGTTAGATATTGGTTGTTCACATAAAAAAGGGCATCTGGAGTATGGTTTCTGTGTGGACAATAACTGCTTAGTATTTTCAAGACTTCACAACAGGTTTGATGGGTGGGGAAGACGGGGAAATAGCACACACTTCATCAAGCTCACATGTACTTTACCAACTGCGTTGCTCGTGAATCGCCTGATATCTGATAAAGTAACTGCCATGGGGACCTCCTCCTTGAAACTGCTAGCTCAAATTAAGCAACAAATCTGCTTCATTAGATTACACTGGCAATCAAATTACAATTTCTAGAGCAGTCAACAAAAATAAGCCCTCTAACTCATGTTTTTTCGTCTTTCAACCATTTTGTTTGTATTATTAGGGAATTTATCGATCGACGTGATAATAGATATGATGGATTTTTAATGGTATAAAAAACATAAACATGCAAAAGAATCATAATTACATTAGGCTGTTAAGAAATAATGGGGCATTTGGTTTTGAGGTGCATGCAAGAAATGTGGTTCGTAAAGATGCCACCGGCGACAGATAAACAAAGTGTACAAGAAAGCAGTTCCCTAGGTCTGAAAAAAGGCTAAAGAAGAAGGATGGAGCAGCAACACGCATTATAGATCAGAGATTTGGTAACTGTGGTGGTAAATCTGGTGGATGACATTAAAGTGGATGCAAAGTTGCAGAGAAGGATGGCATCATCTTCCACAAGTCAATGACATGGTGATGTTGCCATGGCCAGTGCCCATACCACACAGGCAACCAAGTCAATGCTACCTTTTCAAAGTCACATTTTCATGGACGGTTCTTACAAGGAATTTGTTGATGACCAGACAAAACGACCCACTTCCTTTCTTTATTAAACAACAACAAATGGACTCTCTACAGACAATTTTCTTAGAGCAGGATTTATTAAGATAAGAGCACCACTTGGTTTTTGTTAATAAATCAAATCCCCAACAACAATTATATATACTGACCATGCCAATGGGCATGCATACTAACAAAACTACACCTTCTTGTTTAAAAAAAATTCCAAAACTACAGCTTGCAAAGACCTTACAATTTGTTTTGGTTTGAGATTTAAACTTAATCTTCGAACAAGCCCCTCCAAAGGTTAGATTAGCAGTATAAACGTGTAATAACCCGGAAAAACTAACTACTAATCAATAATAAGTCAATTTGCAAAATAAGAAAGAACACGCTGGTGATGATATATCCCAGGCTAGTGGGCTCAGATTACTTAGGTTCATGTACATAGATCAGAATAAAAGGGTTTTAGGTATTGATAATGAGAAAGTTATAAATATTATTGATAACATGATCTGGCCAATTTTCTAACTCATTCTAATTAATAGTATGTTTGACTTGTCTTTTCTCAATGGTTAGTCATTCTTCCAATCAAAATCCGCTAAACTTCTTAGATTCCTAGCTTTTTGACCTGTCTTATTGAGTTTACAGTTGGTCAAGGTTTATTGTCGCATAGTTAATACCTTTGATACAATTGAATGTTAAGGTTTGAGAAATATATGACAATGTTCAGCTGTATAATATTTTTGGATGCCTAGATGGACCCAATTTAAACTTGAGCGGAAACTGTTTAATCCTTTTTACAGAGAGTGTTGGGGGTAGCGTAGGTGCAATTTGGAAGATTATTAACATTATTAACAAGTAATATATAGTCTATCAACTGTTACTTGTTCATTTGAAAGTGAGTCACCATCTAGTATGATCGTAGTGTTGTTATGCTCCTTGCATTCGAGGAAGTAAGGTGTAGCGAGTATAGGTAAAAAACTATTTTGTCCACGGACAAAATGGAGTAGGCTTCAAAAAAACTAGTGCGGTTTTATGTTTTGTTTAGACCCTGCATGGTTTAGGTAATTAGAAGTTGAGCAATATATTGTGATTGCGATATTTTACCAAATTTCAACTCAATTTGTTTGAAAAACCAAAGCATTTCATCCCATGGGAGGGATTCATAATCCCACCTTTATTTCGAGATCAATATCAGTTATTAGTTTGATAATTTTAATTTACTTGCATATGTTAGTCCAGAAAGGGAACATAAGGTTTCGACTAGAAAGCCACTCGCATTGATTACACATCATAACCAATATTCAAACATGTTAGTAGGTGGCACTCATTATCTATTACTGAGTATGTGTCCAAAAGTCAAAATCAATGAAAACTCCGAATTACCTGGCCTTCAATTTCTTTCAACTTTGTCACCCTCTGGTGACCGGGGTAGTAATTATATGGACAATTTTTTTTGTTTTTTTGCATACGCACACACACACTAACGCATACCGGGACTACAAGTTACAAAACCATCAAAAGAAAAGTCCGCTGGGAAGGGCAAAGAATTCACAATAAATAAATTAGCAGTCAAATACCTATCTAAATACTAATTATAATAATAATAATAAAAATTTATTATTTTTTATTATTAAAAGAGAACACATTTTATAAGGACAAAAGTGGCTGGTTGGGCAAACTTTTTACCCACCTAGAAACAAAGTTGCCCCTCCCCCCCATCAAACACCAAACCATAAAAGCGGCAGCCCCATTTACAGACCAAACCATATACACCCCAAAGCTACCGAGTCTTCCTTCTCTTCTCCTTCTCCTTTCTTTCTTCTTCACACAACCTCACCAACACCTCCCTTAGTCGAAGCTCCTCCCCCTTTCTTTATTGCTTCCTCTCATTCCCATTCCCACCTCCAACCAAACACTTCCCTTGCCCCAAAGTCTCCATCTTTTCTGCCTTCTCCCTTCTTATTCTTCACATCTTTGTCTGTTGCACTGCAAGCCAAAGACTCCCATCTTTCTTTCTTCTTTTTTCTTTTTCTTCTTCTTCTTCTTCTTCTTCTTTGTTTGTTGCAGAGGAAGAGGAGGGGGAGGTAGAGCAGGGCTGCAGAAGTGTTCATCAAATGGATACCTCACCGAAACCTCATGACAAGGAGCACCCACCTTCCCTAGCCTCTCCCAACAGCAGCAGCAGCAGCAGCAGCAGCAGCAGCAATGGCGCCCCCACCCCACGCCGCCGCTGCCCCCGCCGGCGGCCATCAGCCCACGGCCGTGCCACAGATCGGAACCGACGCCTCACGGCGCCGCCACCACCTTCGTCCAGGCCGACACGACCTCCTTCAAGCACGTCGTCCAGATGCTCACAGGCGCCGCCGCCGGGGCCGCCCCGGCCGACCCCGGCAAGGTGTCGATCCCGCCCATCAAGACGGCCGGGCCGAAGAGGCCGTCTTTCAAGCTCTACGAGCGGCGGAGCAGCATGAAGAACGTAAAGCTCAGCCCTTTGCTCCCCAGCGGCGTCCTCCGGCCAACCGCCGGTGGCACCGTCGCCGGATTCTCGCCCCGGCAGCCGGAGATCCTCTCCCCAAGCGTGCTCGACTTCCCGTCCCTGGTGCTCAGCCCGGTGACCCCTCTGATCCACGACCCCTTCAACCGGCCCCTGGCTTCCCCGTTGCCGGCGCCGGCGATCGACCCCGCCGCCGCCGAGGAGCGGGCCATCGCCGAGAAGGGCTTCTACCTCCACCCCTCGCCGAGAACCACCGCTCACGACCCAGCTCCCCGACTGCTCCCTCTCTTCCCCGTCACCTCCCCCAAGGTCGCCTCTGGTTCATCTTCTTGAGAGTTGAGAGAAGAAGAAGATGGCTCTGTTTTTTTTGCTGAGTAAGAACTGAACTGAACTCTATGAATTATGATGATCAACCAAGTTAGTCATCTTTCTTTTTTAATTTATATTTTGTTTTTTTCGTTTCGAAAAGCTTGAGCTTCGATCTTTGAACATCCACGAAAGATCTTGTTTTTAATGCTAATTTGAGATGGAGTGTGGAAGCTTCTCTGTACCAACATTGTATCTATCTGATGTCAATTGCAGCACCTTCTCTATCGTTATTGTTATATTCCATACTAGTTGAAATTTGTTTATACTTTGTTGTTTATTCTGAGTTAGTGGGGACTTGTCAAACTGTCTCTATGGACAAGAGAATTGTTTCGGTAGGGTTAAGATATATCCTTTTTAAGTGCGCACCGTGATGGTGCCACACCTGGGTCCAATCTGAACTGGGTAGTTGTAAGTGAGCAGACATTGTTGGCTGCGTTGCTTAGATCTGTGTGAACCGTGAAATGTAGAGTGGTGTTTGTACGAAGTTTATCTTAGCTACTATAACTAGCTGTCGCTGGACAACTGGAAGATGAAGCAAAGAATCTTGCCCCTTTTGTCTACCAGCAAGGGCGGGCCAAGCTGGCAGGGACACGAGCTTGCTTAATTTTCTATGTGAGCCCATACCAGAACTTGATTGGATCTAACCAATGAATAGGCCTTACTCTTTCCAAATCTTAGATTGAAATCACTTGCTACATGTCATCATATGTTTTGTTCAATTGCTCCTGGAAGATGGGTCTCTCGTAGAATTAGCATTTACAAACGACGATACAATTTTATTTCTGTTTATCACGATGAGCTTGCAATGTACACAAGGCTCTTCGCAAAAGCAGGTACATTTTCTATTGGGAAAAGAAAAGGCACTTTGACAAAGCTGCTTAAACATATGATTACATTTCTCATGCCCCATTTTATATATGAAATATATGAGCTATTGATTATAGTTGCATAACGTTGGCAACGCACTTATTGTGTCGGCTCAGATTTCTGCAAAAGAAGTGATGATTTTAAATCCATGGCTGTCAGGCAATGGCCCGTTTCCTGGTCGGATTGATATCATGACGTCCAGGCCTGAAACAAAGTCAAATACAAATTGGTCAGCAAAGGGAAGGCAACCATGAAAAAGTTGTGAAGCAAAAAAGAACAAGGAAACGTTCGCTATAGCGGTCGTCCTTGATGCATTTATCTACTGTTAAGATGGGAATTAAAATTGGACAAATTTTATTTGTAACACTTGCTGGGGACATTTGCCTGCAGTTTTAGCAGCTACTGCTTCTTGAAACACGTCAGTCACAAATAGTATTTGCGACGGCCTGTCCACTCCCAGAGATTGTGCTATCTCAGAATAACTCTGCGTTTCTCTCTTGTTCCTGAAAATTAAATGGTAGAACAGTCACTAACTGTTATCATAGTGGGGAAGGAAACTAGATTGATTACGCTTTTGATCATGCTTGGATAAAGATCTCACCCAACTTTGGTGTCAAAAAATCCGCACAAGTATTTCCTCATGTCTCCATAAGGTGTGTGTCGGAATATCAATCTTTGAGCCTCCCTACTTCCACTGGAGTAGATATATACCTGTAGTCATTAAAGTTCACCGAGCTAGTTGGAAGCATTCTAGGAACAAGCTTAGTGATTGTATATATTGACTTATCACATTGGAAGGTTCGTTGTATTCTAGAGATGCTAACTTGTCACAAAATTACCATAATTGAAATGACATTTAATCAGATTGGATGTGCTCACCTTGATCCCCATAGAGTGCCACTTCTCGAGAGCAACGGGCACATCTTCAAATAAAACTCCTAGTATTTCACCACTTTCAAATCCAGTTCTCCATATGTGACCCTACATAGCAAGGAGATTCAGAAACAACACAATAAAAAGAAGTCCTTTATGCACCAATAATAAGACATCATCCACCTGTAATTGCTTCAAAGATGTAATTTTCCTGTCAGCTTTTATCATGCTTTCTACATTTGAGACAAGAGATGCAATAACAGCATCTTTTCCAGCATCATCATTTGGCACAGGTTGAGCACCAATTACTCCTTTTTCAAGATCTTCATTGACCTGTCAATCATGAATTCTTTATCTTTTCCTTTAGCTAAAGATTAATGATCACAAAAATATGTCCATGAAACAACAAGTGCAACTGAGTATTTGAATTCCAGATTACACTGATCACACAGATGAGAGAGCTTTCAGCCATCTACCTGTGCTCGCAGAAGTTTTATGTCATCTTGAGTTTCATCACTATCATATGTAGCAGTCAAATGTTTTCTCACATTGTCACGGGCATAGGGAAAAAGCACTTCAGTAACAAAGGAGATGGGGGTTGTGGTGCCTTCAATATCAAGAAGAATGCAAAGCTACACAAATCAAAACACAATCAGAACTAATATGAGACCAGTTATGCTCGGACGCAGTAAGATACAACATTAATAAATATTGATGCATTTCGACTATAAAAATATCACAACATGTGGTCATCTTTTGAAAAATAATAAGAGTTGCACCAAAGAAACAACATAACAGACGGGACTTTACCCTGTCCTCATCGGGGTTCTTTGCAAGGCCATACCCTGCCTTTACAACCCCATCTATGCGTCTAGTATTTGGCCATGCACTTCTCACATCACAAATTGGTAAATGTTTGGGAGTGGACCAATCCAAACCAAGTTGGTGGAGCTTGATAGCCGCATCAAAGAGATAATGATAGCATTCAGCCTGAGAAAAAATCAAGCTCACTTGACAGACTAAGAGTAACTGATGGCAATTGCAAATGTAAAATCGTTACCATAAACTGTATAGGTGCACTAAAAAAAACAAAAACGAAGAATAGACATCATTGTTCTTATGTTTTTTTTATTATTATTTTTCTTAAAAACAAAAACCTTTACATTCACCACCACTAGCAAAATTAGAGCTTAAGAAAAAAATGACAAGAACCTGGGTCTTCGCACTAATCCACGAATCTCCCCATACATATATTCCGTGGTTTCGTACAAGGACAGCCGTTGCCTTTGGGTAAGCTTCAATCTGCCAAATGAAAGGTTTGTGCACACATGTAACAGTATTTTTTATTTCGATTAATAAAATCCCAGTTTCCACCTTAATGTTAAATTCAGTCAAAATAAAGCTACACGTCAATAGAAAATTCATGTTGCTGACATCTATAAGGGTAAAATAAGATGCTATACGTCAATAGAAATACATGCTGCTGAGATCTATAAGAACAAAATAAGATGTTATAAGTCAATAGAGAATTCATGTTGCTAACATCTATAAAGATAAAATAAGATGGGGATGAATCTGATGAACTATGTATTACTACAGACAAAGACAACAATAACCATAGGCATGCACCAAGCACATGAGAAGCCTGTAGAATAGAGACGCAACAACCAGGATAAGCGATCTATTAGAGTAACTAGCTGATAACTGAGATTGCAAGTTCAATTCTGGCATAAGTAAAAAGATTGAGTAATATTTGAAATGCATCAACTTGTACATACAGAGAAACAATAACATGAGTAAATACAAAATTTTCCGTTCATAATGATTGAAAACAATAGAGATCTCAACATCCGATATTATGAATGCAGCTAAAACAGATAAAATACATACAGCTTCACTGAGAGAGTCAGTCAGTTCACGTTCATGAGCAGTATTTTCAATGATTGGAATAACCATCTCATCATAATAACCATGCCCTTGAATTCCTTTAATCATTTCCATGTGTGTTATCTGCGTAAGTACAAAGTTTTACACAGCACCACATATAAATTCAAGTATAAACAAAAACAAAAATCATAAAAAATTACTTTTTCCAAAATTTGCATAAACAAGCACTAATAAAGATCACAGGAACCTTTGTACTGATGAGCATCAGGGGTGCTAATTGAGCAAGCGAGCCGAGCTCAACATGTGTTTGAACTCAGCTCGAATAGTTCGAAACTCGTTCAAACTCGACTCGAGATTGAACGAGTTTTGGACATACATGCTCGAGTTCAACTCGAATATCTTTTATGTGTTCGAGCTCAACTCGAGCTCAAATATACTTAAACTATTTAATTTTTGTGAGCTCGTTCGTTAGCTCGAAACCAGCTCGATTAAAAGTCAAAAGTATTAAAAAAAAATGAGGCCAATGTGGTTTGAACCCACGACCTTGAAGTTATCAAGGTGAATACTTACCATCTCAACTATTTTGCTTCTTTGTTATTATATTTCATATATATATATATATATATATATATATATATATATAAAGACTATATTATTATATTATTTTATTGAGTCGAGTTCGAGTCAGAGCTTCGAGTCGAGTTCGAGTTATAACCGAGTCGAGTCGAGTCGAACACGACCTTGCTCAAGCTCGGCTCATAAGATTCGAGTTCGAGTCGAGTTCGAATCAAGCATTTAAATGTCGAATTTTGAGTCGAGTCGAGCCGCGCCGAACGTTAAATGCTCACGAACTAGCTCGCTCAATTAGCAACCCTAATGAGCATTTAGAAGTAAATCTCAGAAATCATAATAGTTTATTAATTGTCTCATGTTTTTTATGCATATCACTCAACAATTTGTAGAAACATGGAGTCACAAAATTCCAAACAGTTTAGCTCTGCAATTCCTCACAAACAGGAAAAAGGGAAGTTCCTGCTCAAGTAAATAAGGAAGGCATATGCAATATGGAAAAGAACAACTTTTGAAATTCAAATTATTACCCGAAATTCTTTTGAATGGGGTTGGATCATAGTGGCAAGACAAGATTCCATTCCATGACTATGAATAACAGCTCCAGCATTCCTCATCTGATAAGCCTGCCCAGTTAAATTAGGTGATTAATTAAAATCTTCTCATTAACTCCAGAAGAAGCTGGAAAGGATAAATCTCAACCAAAGGCCACCAAAATCCAACAATACGAAATCTGAATCAGAACTTCCTGCTATTTTCTAATCGCACGTATAAATTCTGATCTTTGGTCTGTACAACAAAATTTTCACCAGCCTTATCGAAGGCTAACAGCACAAAAAGGGATACGCAGTAGCCCACTGGTGAAAGAAGAGTGGCAGACAAATCCACCAATTTTTTCCACGTACAGATGCATCAATTTATCAACAATTTATTTAGCGGAAACTAATATAGTTCCAATTACATATCAGCAACAAACAAAAGAAAGAAACGTAGAAGTAAACGATAAAGAGCGTACTTTCATAAAGAGAGGAGCACAATCCGAGCACTTGGGAGGCTTGCGAGGATAAGGCTTGGGCAAAGGAGCGGAGAGAATCGATCCAGTCCCAGACAGCACATACATGTCTTCAGCAAGCATCCTCTCCTTCTGCACACCTGCCCATCCACCCAATAGAAACCCTCTCTTATCACCAAGCAAAAGACAACAAAAAACCATAATACCAACAAAATAACATCTCTTCCCAAACAAACTCACGTCTCCAAAAACCACAAAAACTATATAGTAAAACCAGAAGAACCTGAAGGAGACATGACAATGAGCTGCTCAGACTTAGGCACTGAGTCATCGTGGACCTTGACGGTGATGCTGCCGCCGGTGCCAGACACCCACCCAAGCGAGTAGAACTGCCGGCTAAGCTCTGAGACGAGTGCCCGGGCCTCCTTCACCGGCGTACTCTCCAGATACGCCATGGAACAATTGATCGCCGGAACAGCCGCCATGTCTGTTTTGACTGGTTTGAAGCTAAGTAGAGAGAGAAGAGGGGAGTGGAGAAAGAGAAGAAGGTAAAGACTCGATCTTTAGGGGTTTGATGAGGATTGGAGGTGGTGAAATGATCGTAGATTTGGCTTGATCATTGATGGTGTACGAGACGACGCCATGGTCGGCGGCTGGTTTGCTTTTGCGACGGCGAAGAGATGTTTGGTGTTATTGCAGAACATGCCCTATGGGTTTTAGATTTTATGTTCGGGTCCTTCTTGAAAGCGGTATTCCGTATTAATATATTTCTTTATTTATTCTTTCTTTTATTCCACCCTCAGGTCTCAAGCCCCTTCCAAATTCTTGGTGCAAAATTCTAATCAAAGGATTAGATAGGCTATGAAAATGAGAGTTCAAATATACTTTATTTTTATTTTATCCATATTTAAATAAATTTATCATGCATTAGATCACTAATTTTGTAAACAATTTCGTGTTTAATTTATTTCGTTCTATCTTGTCCCTACTTAGAAGGCATGGATTTTAATCTTTTTTATAGTTATAAAAGACAACAGTATTAATGGTATGATGTCGTTGTAAAATAAAAATGGCTTGGGATGAGTTTATATTGGTACAAGAACTATATATTATAAGAAAAAAAAGGTTATGCATGTATCTTATTTTAAAGCTTGATGAGTTAATCATGCTAGCTTTCAATGATGTTGATCACTAAAGCTTGGTTTATGTTATAATCTATAGGTCTCCTCCATGCATGATGCATGCAGCCCTAATGGGCACGTAATAAAATCATCCATAAAAATAAGAGGCAATGTTGGTCGCCCAGTTGAGAAATATTGGGTCGCCTGAGTTCCTAACCATCTCCCTTAAATGGAGTTCGTAATAACCAACCACGGGAAAATCTCCATACCACACAAAACAAGAAAAATCCAGCTCCTCGTCGCCCAAACATTAACCTCAACAAACTTTTCTCTTGCCTCTCCATTTCTCTCCTTCCACCCTCCCTTTCTCTCTTACCAAGGAAGGGGCAGGGATTAAGAGGCTAATAGCTAGAGAGATCATTCGTTAAGATTTTTTTGGTAAGTGCATTCTTATTGTTGTCAAACATTTAACCTTCTTTCTGCATGGCTTTAAGGGTCTGGCTGCTGCTGGCCATGGTGGTCTTGGCCACGGTGGCTCAGGCCGTGCCATTGGTCTCCATCGACAGCGCAACCGACCGATGGGGCGTTGCCGCGCATTATGGTCATGACCAGGGCGATGCAGATGCCGTCTTATCGGGCACCTGTGATGGCCCCCTGGGGGAGTGCATCGGTGAGGAGGAGGAGATGATGATGGAGTCAGAAATTAGCCGGCGAGGGCTCCTCTCGCAGCGACGTCAGAATTTTATCAGCTATGGCGCCCTCAAGAAGAACAAGGTCCCCTGCAACCGCCGGGGCCATTCCTATTATAACTGCGGGAGGAGAGGGAAGGTCAATCCTTACAGGCGTACGTGTAATGTTATCACCAAGTGCAAGAGGTTCACCAATTAGTGAAGAACAGGTGATAAATGACATGGTTGAAGAACAATTGAGAGAAAGATATAGAAATTTCTGTTTTATCAGATTTGTTTTTGTCTTGGGGAAGTCTCAATAAGTGGTGTTTATCAATTATCTTGGAGATTGTTTGGAAATGGCCGTGGTCATAGACCCTTTTCTATGATCTCTTGTGAGTGTGTTCTATACATTGAGAAATGATCAAAACATTTCTCTCCTCCCTTCTACGATGTTGGAGTGTGTTTGCCTATTTGTTTGTGCTTTGGTAAAAACTTACATGCGTTCATCTTCGTGTAATGTGTATAACTATAGCAGCAGGTCGTACTTAACATTTGAAAAATATCATCACATAGCAGAAAGCAACGAAGCTAACCTAGTAACCTTGTTCTTCAAATGCGATAAGATGCATACATATCTTCAATCTGTAGGAATCGGATGACCAAGATCTATCCCCTAGGTGTTTTCATATGTAGATACGAATATTTGGCTTCATAAACCTCACAAATTACTAGCAAATCTCTATCTAATCGTGATTTGGCAAAAGAGGAAAAATATGAGGAACATGCTATTTCATCGTATAAGCTACAAAACTTGCAACCAAAGGATGAAAGCATTTTCACGCCGTATACAGATATGTTTTATGAGAGACTTCTCGCTTGCATTTGGTGCTTGTGAATTAGTAACTCGGTCATGAACATCCTTTACTACTGCTCCCCATCAGAAAAAAACCATCTCCGTCGCCTTGTGCTTTTCTGAAGGTGGAAGCATGCTCAAGTTAAAAAATATCAAGGTATATAATAAAAAACATAAAATTCACTACACAAAATACGAATTGATATAGCTAGAAATCACAATCAAGCTCAAAATGGACAAAGGAGACAGCATTTGGGGGAACAAATTAGCTAAGTAAAGTTGATTTACAATAAGCTAGGATCAAACCGTCAAGCAGATCCTTTCCTAATTTAGAGGACAAAGCCTAGAATTCAAATCACGGCCATGCTAAGGACAACACTCTCAAAATTTGATCATTGTTACCATTGAATTGATAGACATTGTTACAAGTCCAAGTGGGTCTCGTAACACAAAGCCGCATGTCTGCAGCACACCTGACTCGTGGAGTCAGCTAAGACAATTGATTTAGATGCATACCTGTTGTTCCTGATTTTGTAAAATTATCGGTGGGGGCAAGATGCTATTTTCCTGAGTAGGGATGTATGGTTTCACTTTCTCTTCCAACAGTTCATCCAACTGACATTAGGCATGCACAAGCATTAAAATAAAATTCAGATTTATGCATGATAAATCAGTTCTGAACAGTATTTTCCATCAAATAATCATCCTGTACTGAGCCAAGAAAATTCATCAGCCAAACCTTGTCCTGACGCCACTTGGCCTCCCACTGAGAGTCTAAAACTTTCTCAGCTATTTCCCGTTGAGCATTGAGAAGAATTGTCATCTCGCCTAGTTTTTTTGGGTCCTTGAGTTCCTCTCTTGTCCATGAAGAGTCACTTAGAGGAAGATCCAATTCCTGTCAATATTAAATGTAAGTCGAGCATCTAAAGCTTAACAAGTGTTGTTCTTTTCATTTCATGAGCTATATAAAAGAACCGTACACCCCAATTGTCAGGTCTGGGAGGGACATCAAGCTTCATAACTTCAGCTTCCAGTGCCTTTTGAGCCTTGTAATAGGGAATATTTTTTACAATAACTGGATCATCCTTAGCACGAACTGGATCTATAGATACGAGGGCCTGATCACAAGGATAACCAGTTAATGAAGAGCATAGTCCTATACATTGTTTTTATCACTTCTTAGTTTTGTTGATGATAGAAACGAATTCCATGAACAATGGGCATTTAAGTTCACAACTCACTTCCTGTAACTGCTCCCATCCAGGTTTGCGCTTGGCTACAACATCTCTCAGTACATCATAACGCATGGATTCCTACACTAACAAAAGAAGAGTATTGAAGCTCTCTTATTTGAAGAACAAAGAAGGGCAACTTGGGAGAGAGAATTATGACATGATAGCAGCTATCAATCTCACCTCGTATGCCCACCATATTTTTTGTTTTACTTCCTCATCAAAGTTGAAACCACCAGCTATTTGGGGCAAAGTGATCAACCAGAATTCAGCAATTCTTGGATCTTTCATGCTTTGAACAATATTCTGAATTGTGAAAAAAATGGTCACACAGACAAGCACACAGTACTGATTTCGCCACTCAAGTAAAACGAACAGACATTAAATCTCCATATATAACATTTAGCAGGCAGATACTTGCCTCGTATGGATAATCCATCTTTCTCATGACATTATATGCTTTCCATGGTGGTTCCATTATCTGCACATTAAATATAGCTAATATTCATAGCATCAAACACCTAATAATATCAAGGAGCACAACTATAAAAAGTTGATGTGAAGTGAAAATTACTTCAGAGCAATATCCCATGATACCATGTCCAATTGAAATGCATGCTAGCAGACCCCGTCTGCTGAAATATTTTCTGCCTTTATTTTTCAATATTCAAGGGACCATATTGATGTGACTCAAAATTAGAAACTTGTGGATCCCACATATTAAAGTTTTCCTTTTCATCAGACCTGTTCTAAAGTGAGTCTCATTTTACATAATTTTTGACAATTGTGTTTGGAATTAGTCTTCTCACCCAATCCAGACTCCAGTGATATTACTCAGTTATTCGTGAATTGCAGTGTCAAAATCAGTCTCCAGTTCGCAATTAAACTATGCTAAAATGTCAAGTACCACATTAAAAAAATAATTATACACGTGCATCTAAAGATGTTCATTACCAGCCCCATTAAAGATACAGTAATTAGAATGAAGAAGCTAAATCTTCTATTAAAAAAAACAATGACTAGACTAATTTCCTGCCAGACAAAAAATAGTCATTTTGCTATTAGTTAAGTTTATTAACATTAAAAGAGCACAAGAAACAGAACATGGACAATATGTGCTCATTAAGTGATGAGCATAGGCCAACCATAAACTTCAATAATTTCTAAACATAAAACTGGCTTTTTTCGTTATAAATAGGGCTAAAATTTCTAACCTAGATGACTAGGGTTTAAAATGCCATAATTTGGTTGCACATACAGATGCTGGTGGACTTACATCATCGGCAGAAATCCTGACTTGCAATTTGTCTTTACATTCAGGGCAGCTCATCACCCCCTGAAAAATTGAGAAACACTTCATTCCATCGGATATTACCATCTAAAAAGTTCATATAAAAGCTCTGAGCATTACAAATGGTCAGATCAGGAAGAGATCATCCAAAATAATACAAAGTAGATTTTTTTGTCAAGATACCAACAATTCTTAAAAGAACTTCAGCAAAGAAGAAAACATACAGAACCCGTGCAAGTTGGGCAATCTTTGGACGGCAAAGGCACATTAAGGTCCACAGAAGAAGGAAGATGGACAACTTCAGCCCTATTTTCAGTGATAGCATCCGCTATGTGGGCTGCAGTTGCTTTCTCTCCACTTCAGAGAAGCACAGACAAACTTTAAATTTGAAAATAATAATAATAACTATAAAAAGGGAGCAATATGAACAATGCACAAATATGAACCTCACCTTCTAAGCCTATAATTTTTTACTTGATAGTGAACTGTCCCGGTTCCTTTGCACATTGTACAACGCAATGCCCGCCACCCGCTACAAGTCCCACAGTTCCTACAAAATTTACCACAAAGAAGATTCACTCAACCGCATAAATTCATGCTTCAAAAGAATCTAGGTGATCACACAGTTTCTATCCTGTCGTAATATCCCCACCATTTTGGCATGCACAAAACCAACCTTCAAATTACTTCGCATTAAAAGAAGGGAGAAACTCTAGAACCAGCATAATTTCGTTTCAGTAATCACCAAAGAATTTATCCACCAAAGTTCTGTTTACAGTAAAAACAGTGACGGGCAACACGAACTAATAAAGACAATGAAAAAACACCAATAACACAACATTCCCATGTAGATATATCAATTACTGACTAACTAATCAACTCCACATTTAATCATGTCTATCTATCCTTAAGATAAAAAAACCACCTTTGACATAACAGCTTCTTCCCCATCTCCATAGCAATGTCATAAGTCCCAATCGTAGCAACAGCCTGAACCAATGAAAAAAAGAACAGAAAACATTTTTCCCAGTCAAAATATAATAATTCTCATTATTTCCAAGTTAAAAAGGGCCCAATGTGAAATTTTAAAAAGAAGAAGAAAGAGACATCTTTCCCATAGCAACATTAACACAAACAGGTAGCAAGCAACCAAGCAATCTTCGAAAGGGAAAGAGCCCGAGAAGGCGTACGAAGATAGCGGAGAAGGCGACATCAGAGACGAGCTTGGGGACGCCGAAGCCGCGGGGAGCGGAGCCGGCAATGTCGAAGGCGAGGGTGAAGGGGAGAGGACGATTTTGACGGGGAGGTCGAGGAGGTCGATCAAGTCCTGGCCATAGCGCTCCGAGAAGAGCTTCCACCGCACCTCCGCGTACTGCTTCACAGCTCGCATCATCCGCTCTGTACCCTTACCCATCTCCGACGACGACGAGGAGCAGCGCCGTCGGAGTTGGGAGGAGAAGATAAGCCGATAAGATGGGTAGTAACAACGTTACTTGTGGTTTCCATTTATCATCCTACGTTACTTATGCTACGTCATTAGCAACGTCCAGGTATTAGCAGCCGATTCTATTTTAGCAGGTAATATTTTAATATATTGGTTAAAAGAGAAAAATTATAAAGTGAATAAATAGAAGATTAATAATATTTTGAGTGTTCCAGATATTAATATGATATATTTTTATCCGAATCCGTGTCCGTGTTTGGGTTTTTAATAATTATTAGTCTTTGAATATAATTAAATAATTCAATTTAGCATGGTTTAGTAAAAATAGGTTATTTAATAATAAATTTACTATTAAATGATGGATTATTTAATTATTTAATCGAAATTACACATTTTTAGGCAATATAATCATATAAAAATTATTTAAAAATATTTATTATATCAAATATTTCACAATTTATAATAAAAATAAAATAATTTAATAATAAACAACATAAAAGTAAGATATTAAGGTCAAAAAAATTATTTTTTAATTTCAATTTAATTCAATTTCAAAATAAATTTTAATATTTATAAAAAACATTACTTTAAGATTATTGAAAATTAAAACCAGAGTAGTTCAAAATTAAGTTGATAATTCAACTTCTATTTTGCATGTGAATATGCTCATCCTTATATATATATATATTATATAATATATATATATATATATATATATACCCATGCAATGCGCAGGCTGTACTTTTATTATATAAAAATAATTTATATTTTTAAAATAAATTAAAACAATCACATTGTTAAAATTATTATTTTGACTGTACAAAAAAATTAACTTTTATCGTGAAATTATATCAAATAAACTATATAATAGTTTTTTACTTGGATGAAATATCAAAATAAAAAAATGATGCAAAATTTAAAATATCTGACAATATATATTAGATATAAAATGTAATAGAAAACGTTAAAATTAATTATATTGGATAGCTCATGAATAGAAGCAAAATATCACTTATAAATTTAAATAAAAGCAGTTAAAATATGACTAAATGCATCCTATTATGAAGTTGAAGATGTAAAAATTTTATATGTATTTAAATATAGATAGTATATTTTAAATTATTGTTCTTTTATTTTCTAATTTAAATTAAAATGAATCAAATATTGAAATTGGATATTACTTTTTTATTTGACAAATTTTATTTCAATAATTGATGTTTTCACACAATGTGATAGCAGAAGATCATATACAAAAGGGTTTCATATACAATAGGGTTGTATGCACTCTCATTCCCACTGATATAGACCCTATTGTCAATGGCCTACTACAAATTAAATCTAAAATTTGAGTTATAGAGCTCAAGCAAACTATATAACTATATCACATCTTGATTTTTCAGTGTATCTAATGGTAGATTGTTAAGTTCAAACACTTGGAAAGGAGGATGGCATGGCGTGGTGATCGGGATGGTCTCGCTTGTTGTACCTATGACGTAAACAGCCAACACCAGATTATAATAATCTAATGCAATGTTTTTTTTGTAAGTTTGCCATGAAATGACACGGCTAAATTAATCCAAATATTAGCCATAAAATAATTACCATTAATAATCTGAACATAATATTTCAGAGAATAAGCTGTAATAGCCAGGAAGTGTGCATGTAACAGAGCGTATTTTGATTCTTGTCGACGCAAGACTAATACAAAACGAATCAATGTGACATAGTCCAAAAATTCAACAAAAAGAAAAAAACTAATTACTATACATTTGGATAAACTCTTCCACCTTACTATATATGCAACGAAAAATACTTTTTTGTCTTTTATCCCTGTCAGTGAAATGATTAGATTATAAATACTCTTGTTCAGGAGTCCACACCATGGATATTGATATGAATGCCATCGCTATGGTTAGGTTCTATTCTAAATTCTAAAATCTTAACTCTGATCTGGTTCTGACGGATCCAATATATATATATATATATATATATATATATATATATATATATATCATGACGATTGATGTTGAAGCACTGGGCATACCTTACCGGCTCCCTTGCCTGCCATACTCAAAGGGAGACGAGCTTCAAACATGGTGCAAATTATGCCGTCAGTGCGGCGACAGCACTCGTCGTCGACTTCTTGGCCGATAAGGCATCCCCGTACAAACTCCCTACAGTTCGAGTGTTCGACAAAGTGTTCCAGCAGCTCCTCCCTTCCATCTGGCACATCTATGCCTCGTGTGTCTTTATGTCATGCATTATACGTGTCCAAAACGCACTCAGTGATTATACTCGAAAGACAAGAAAACGGTTCATACTGTTTACGATATTTGTTTATTAATATGAACAACACGTTGACTAATGTTTATCCATCCATCCTTCTACATATTGCCAAACCTAATGGCTATGTCATTCATGCTCTATTCAAAGTGTTTGTCCCTTGTTTGTCTAGGCTATAAAATTCGCAATCCATCCATACTTGTATACATTGCAAAGTCCTTATTCATGCCCTATTCAAAATGTTTGTCCCATGCGCTAAAACTCGCAATCCATCCTTCTATTATATTTACCCCATGGCTATGTTGATCGCATCTTATTAAATAGTTTTTTCTTGTTTCTCTACCTGCTAAAAGTTGTGGTAATCTGATTTTTATAGAGTATAGAGAGTTGCCCCTAGCACCAGGGAAGGTGGGGTTTGGCTACCTGCCGTCGAACCTGACGGTCTAACCTGGGAGGAAGAAAGAAGACTATGACGAAAGCACTGGCTGCCTCGTGGGATTAAATAAGTTTAGCCAGTTCCACACCCACACCCAGGAGCCGAAGAAGATGCCCGGCCGAGTGCAGGAACTTGACCCCATGTCTCTGTTACCTTCGCTGATCTTTATAACTCTGCCATGCTTCTCTTTGTGTCTCCACGAGGAGTTTGGTAAGGCTTATTTCTTACCAAAATTATTTACCTTCTCTTCTCATTAGAAGGTTGTAATTGTTGGGCCTTCAAGCCACTAAAAAGGACTAGCAATAATTATCACAGATTTCTTTAATCCAAAATATAATGTCGATCAACTAAAATACATCTCTTTTTGATAACTTGATGAATCCGCGGGCCTAGAAATTCATTTTGGACAATTGAACCTTCTCAAATTATTTCTTTTTAAAACCCAAAAGATATGTGCCAAAGTAATAGATGCCAAAAAGAACAACAAACCTTAAACTCGTAATAGATCTTGAAGTATATGATTGGTTAAAAGAGTGTCTCGAGATTTAGGGGATCGCAAATGATATAACCAAAAATACGTTCCCCCCATGTCAACATATTTTATTGTCTAGGAGGGATCACACTTACTTCTTTTTTAGTACAAGTTGCTAGTTGCTATGACTTTTTACTACCGTCCGATCGTTAACAAGGCTTTTGCCTCGATTCAATACATAATGACTGAAGCTAACTTTGGTTGGTTAATCCAATCAATTCATCGATGGTCGACAAGTATGGTGGTCCTAATGATGATTCTGCACGTATTTCGTGTTTATCTCATAGGTGGATTTAAAAACCTGAGGTCTCTGGTTCAAGTCCAAGATAGCCCAGCAGTGCCGGGGAAAAGAATCGAAGAAGCATCTGACTCCTTCTATGCATGTTCCACTCGGCTTAGGGGGATATAGCTCAGTTGGTAGAGCTCCGCTCTTGTAATTGGGTCATTGCGATTACGGGTTGGATGCCTAATTTGTTCAGGCAGTAATGATAGTATCTTGTACCTGAACCGGTGGCTCACTTTTTCTAAGTAATGGGAAGAGGACCGAAACATGCCACTGAAAGACTCTACTGAGACAGAGATGGGTGGTCAAGAACGTAGAGGAGGTAGGATGGGCAGTTGTCCAGATCTAGTATTGTAACACCTCGTTTTGGCTCACTCGTGAACCGACCCAGAAATGTCACCGGCGACCGAACCGTTCGCTAATCTACTGAGTTCGGTTAAGCCGACCCGGATCTGCCCTCGGTGTCTCAAGATGGAGATGCAAATATAAAATGCATGGATAGGATGCGTGGGTTCTAACGGAGTCCTACATGCATGCTATGATGTACAAGCAAAGACAAGACAAAATAATAAATGAAAAAAACCAAAAGAAAATATATACTATTTTATAAAAATACAGTAACACATAATAACCTACCCTAACATTCAACCATTATCTCATTCATTTTTACCTGAGCCGAGTCTGTACTCCAAGGCTCCCTACTCATTCATATTTATCAGTTCGTTTCATAACAAGTAATTCACTCAAGCAAACACATCAAAATTATCGTTTACATAACAATAACACACCATCATTATACGTTACACGCGGTAGGTACATGTGTGCGCGGTTTCGTGCTGCTCCTCCGCAGTCCCGACAGCTTTCATCCTTCGCATTTCTCACCTACATATATATAGAAAAACTGTCAGTAACGAGTGTTACCGGCCCGAAAAATAACTAATATCAAACTAGCACAGGAGAGCAAACTCTCCTGTTGAATGAAAACCATATACTTCCTCAAGAACTCTCATCAGGGCACATACGGGAGCCGTCGCCCTCGGGTCGACAGCGTCCCCCTATCTTTCACATTCTCATGCCTCGGCCATTTCTCTATTGCTTCTTGCGTCAAATCTCATTCCTTTCCACCCTCGGCACCTTCCATATTACTCCTGGCCTTGAGCACGAAGGCCGAGTACTCTCAGGCAGTCGCCTTCAGTACCCATTGAAACCACAAGTCTAGACATGCGCTGCAATGCAGTACCCGTGAACCTCCACACTTCTCCGGGTTTGAGGAACTCAAAGGTGGAGTTTTCAGGATCCCTCGGGAATGAAACGGCCCGCACACCATTCCAGAGCCCACTGTCGACACACACGTGCCCGCTCGCGTAGCACGGTAGTCGGATTTCCCTCATTCAGTCTCTCACAAAAACACGAAAACTATACATATATATAGGTCTGGGTTGGGATTTATACAATAGGCCCGAAGGCAACGTGAGCTGGATCTGAAGTTCGAAAATAAACTCGAGGGATCTCATCCTCGAGGGTTATTAATCTGGAAAATCGTTGGCTAAATGGCCCGAGTTAAGTGGGATTCGATAAAAGGCCACTTAACTCGTCCTGCACATAATAAATCACATACACAAGAGAGTAGCGTAAATCAGAGAACGAGTCCTAAACGGACCTGGTAGAAGCTCCAAACGGGTCCACGCGCCTAGGCGGCGAGCTCCTACACCGTACCTACACAATCAAACTAAATACTAACGCCCGCATGATAAATCACACATCCTATAGCATGCACGCACAATCAACACAATCACGCATCAATCAACACACATTAACCTATATCAATTCTAGCAAGTCTACTTAGGCTAGTTTGCATTAGATCATGATCATTACCTAATAACCCTAATTAGTTTCATAACTTCTATTTTTTTAACACCACACAATTCCACAAATTTCATATTTTATTCTAAATCAAATCCACATTTATATAAGTAATTACAATGCACAATTCATCAATCATAGCATGCAAATTCTAATAAACAATACTTTAAATTAATTAAGTTAAAATAAATTATACCTCGCGTCGTCGAAAATCGGCGACGGCTAGGGTTTCCGTTTCGCGGCTCGAAACTCGAATTCGGCACCTAGCGGCGTCCGAAGTCCGATCAGATTGGACTGGGTGCGTTCGGCGGATGATCCGGCGAATTTCCCACGAATCCAATTTTCCGGCAGTTCCGGCGGTTTTCCGGCGAGTGTCGGCAGTTTTCCGGCGGATTCCGACGGTTTTCTGGCGATGATTCGGGACGGGGCAATCAAGGGGCCTATCGGCACCAGTTCGACGAGCTCGGTCCAATGGTGGTGTCAAACAGGGTAGCCGAGGCGGCGATGGCCATCGACGGCGGCATCGAAAATGGGCGGCGGTGGCGGTGTGCTCCGATCGGGGCTCCGGCCGGCCTCGACGGCGGTCAGGAGGATGGGGGAAACGTCAGCAACAGCGAGGGGGTGGTCGTCGGGGTCCCAGCGGCGGCGGTGCGGCCCAGACGGCGGCGAATCGGGCTTGGAATGGCGACGGCCGAGGCGGCCTCGTGGAGTCGCGGCGGCGCGCTGGCAGGCGATCGCTGGCCGGGGTTGGTCGTGGCGGCACGATGACGGCACGGCAAGGCGGGGCGGCGACGATCGGCGGCACGGCAAGGCGGGGCAGCGACGATCGGCGGCAGCACGGTGTCGGCGGCGGCAGCACACCACAGTGGCGGCGAGGGTTTGGGTGGAAGAAGGGTCGGGAGGGAGAAGAAATGTTCTCAATGGCAAACTCGTAATTTAGTATTGACTCGATTCCAACTCGAGTCAAAATAATAACTAGTTCGTAATAAATTCTAAAAAAATCTAGAAAAATATGGAAAAATTCCATAAATTAAAACAAACACAACAACATCCAAATGGCATGCTCTATAACTACTAACCCACCCGAATATAATCCAACGCGTCCTAATGCGTTATTCGGCCTAACACTATTTCTCCGATCAAACATATAAAAAGAAAAAAATACTGCATACTTTCATATATTCTGATAACTCATTCCTCACCATCTTTTCGACGTTATCATCATATATTCAGGTACACCTGACTCTCATCGCTCATAACTCACGGCTGGTCTCGACTCAGCACGCGGTTCATGAAACTGACTCGACTCGAACCAACGGTCGAACCGACTGGTTCGGTAACGTAAAACCCTGACTCGAGTCACGGGTTTTACAAGTATAGGTCATACATGGACGATAGTTGGAGTCGGCGGTTCCCCTAGGGTTCCCTCATCTGGGATCCCTGGGGAAAAGGATCAAGTTGGCCCTTGCTAACAACTTGATGCACTATCTCCCTTCAACCCTTTAAGCAAAATGTGGCAAAAGGAAGGAAAATCCATGGACCGACCTCATCGTCTCCACCCCGTAGGAACTACGAGATCACCCCAAGGACGCCTTCGGCATCCAGGGGTCACAGACTGACGATAGACCACATAACTCCCATTCACACATCGAGCGATCCCGAAATCATCATCGTCTCACAATCTTCCCTTCTTCAAAGGGCACCCACCAAGAAAATTCTCTTTAAATCATCAGCTGAAGGAAACTTCTACAATCGACGTAGGCAATGAACTCTAATACCAGAGCCCATTGGGTCCTCAAAATAGACTTGTAATAGGTGTCACAAGCCATTAGGCCCCCAAAAGGGACCTGCAATAGGTGTCACGAGCCATTGGGCCCCCAAAAGGGACTTGCAATTGGTATCATACGCTTCTCTTAATCTAAAAGCTAGCTAAAGGAATAAGGTTTTCCCATTAACTTATATACAAGTTATCAATACTCTCTACGACCAATGTGGGATAAACCCAACAGTAATTAAGGGAAATATTCATCTTTTATATTAAGTGTGTGTGTGTGTGTGTGTATATATATATATATGAGATTGGATACCCTGGGGTGACTGAAGGAAAATTTTCTTGCAGTCGCTTCGATCTAGGCCATCGGATATAAAAAAACCTAATCTTCATCCAATCTACCGCCACAGCCGTCTACCACGTCCACGCCCTTGCCCTCATTGTCATGCCCCCGCCCAAGTCGCCTGCCCCTCGCACATGCCATCGTGCCCCCTCGCAACCCAGCCTGTGCCGCCGGGCTTCCTCGTGACCCCGCCCACGCCACGCCCCCCTTGCTCGTCACCCGCACCCACACCCACGCTGCTGCCCTCCTCCTCGCCCACGCCCGCAGTGCCGCCGCCTTACTCCTCTGCCACGCTCATGCCCGACATGCTGCCGCCATTCCTCCTCGCCGCGGGTGTGGGCTTGACGAAGAGGAACGGCGGTGGTGCGTCGAGCGTGGGCATGAGGGAGGTCCTTGACAACGCAGAAGGGGGCTTAGAGCGCGGGCACGAGCACCGATAGGGGAGCACAACGGCGGCAAATAGTGAGGGCGGCGGTGTGGACAGCAGTGAGAGGGAGGAGGGGAATTTTTTTAAGAAAAAAGATCTAGGTCGTCAGATTATATTCGATAGCCTAAATTGGGGCAACTGCAAGAAATTTTTCCTACAGTCGGCCCCATGGTGTGTGTGTATATATATATATATATATATATATATGTGTGTGTGTGTGTACGTACAAATAATTTAATATTATTTTATTATATATGCATTTTATACAAGAGATATAATCAATGTGTTATTAACATAAGATATATACCAAAAACATTCAAATATCATGTACACAAGATAAGGTCTTGTTTGTATTGTATTTAATATATTTATGTGAAAAAAATCAGTTGGGCTTTGTCACAAATGTTTTAAAATTTAATTTGACATTTAAAATTCAAAAATATAAAAAAAGTGGCATACAAATTTGTGTCTTGAAAAATTAAATATAAAATATTTATGACCGTGTTTGACCGACTTTTTTACAAAAATATAACAAACACAAGTACAAAGAAAACTGTGTCTAATATTTGTGAGAGCATAACCCACATAATGCGGTCATTAATACCTAAGTATACATGTCCAACCATTTCAAGGCCTTTATGATCAAGTTCAACATATTGTGTTGATTTTAAAATATCAAACACAAATAAGACTTCATCCAATGATTCTCTTGACCACTTCCATTTCAACCTCTTTATATATGCATATACGTATTCAATACAAGTGGGGACTTTTTATTATGACTAAACACAATATGATCAATTGGTGGTGTAAGCTTGGTTCAATGTTCTCTTGAATAGTGAGGACATGGTTTTCTATGTATGAGTTGCTCCACGAAAAAGAAAAAATTGTAGGATTGCAGACTAAAATAGTCTGGCCTTAGTTTAAGGACAAATAAAACCCCAAAATATGTATTATTGGTAGCTATCGTTATGATTTGAAGTAAAAAGATTAATCAATTGAACTTGATCACAAACTCTTGATGATGTCACGGGCCTGTTTTATGGCAAAATTTTTCGTTCACCAAACACGCACCGCATGGCGTATTTCTCTCATAGAAATACCAACCTTCCACAAGTTACGCAATCTAAGATGCACTCCCGGAAGCAAACTCCCAAACACTACTCCTTGTGTTCGGTCACAACTCCTAGCACCGACGTTTACCGATCACAATAACGGCAAATGTTTCCACCCGATACCGCTAAACCACTCAGCCCTTCACTCGAGCGCGCATGCTCGATCAGGCCACAAGCACTGATACAACGTTCTCGGTAGCTGTTTCGAGAACCAAGCAACACTACCATAGCAATTGCCCAATCGCCCCAAATACCGGTATTCGTACAAGGGGTGTGTTGTCTGCCCTTGCTTGTGTCAGTGATGTCCTCTTAACGAATGCCTTGTAAACTTCGACCATGACCCGGCTACAGAAGTTCCTTGTCTAAAACGACAACCAACAAGCAAAACACAAAGATATGGGAAAACACTCCCAACCTTATATTATTCACCAAATACAAGAATTACAAGTACTCTACCTAACCTCAATTACTTGCTTTGCTTGTGGACAGCCCCACCAGCCTTGGCCCAATGCTACCTAACCTCACAAAGGGACTAGAGAATTGCTATCACACAAGCAACCCTCTCGACACACCAAGTCTTCCCCCACAATCAACTTGTTATATGCAATTCTATCGAAGAAAACAAAGCATCCAAGCTACAAGACTCACAACGTGTATCTTGATTCCGGCATACCTCCCAATGAAGTTCCAGTCCTTCCTTGTAAAGAACCGGCTGTAGCAACTCCACGAGTCTCCTTCTCTCTCGGTTATCTCTTCACTCAAGAGATCTCACGCTGCTCCTCTCAATGGCTTCTCTACACAATGAGGTGTCCTCTTTTTTTTCATAAGAGGCTGTCATCCTCTTATATAGGCATTCATCTCCTTGTATATCTTCAAACCTAGACTATATTCTCTAGATCCAATAATACATCCATCTCCATGCTTATCCAAATCCTTAGTTGCAATATTATGTTCGTGATTATCCATAGGATATCATAACCTTTCCCCAAGATATGATCCATCCTTATCTCCACGAACCCGGCACAAATCCTTCAACTACACTGCTGATCACCTTGTCTCGCCCCTTGGCTCGACCCTAGCCAGCACTCGATCCTCAGATCAACCTCAGAACGCATCTAGTAATTATCGACCAAAACACTGAAATTCTTAGTACTGCTTGAATTTCTAGTACCGATATCGATCCAGATACTGGCACTCGGCTCCCACTACGCACTCCTCCGATATGCTGCTATCTCGCTCTGCACGCCACTTGTGCTCACGCACCAGCGCCCGCTGCTCGCTCACTTCTCGCTACCGGCTATCGATCCAATTCTCAGCACGCACACTCCAGCACATCAGCATGCTCGATTAGGATGTTGGTACGCTTGGTTGCTCCTTAACCTTGCTCCGCCGACACCTCCAGCGTAATGCTCGTAACCCAGTCGCGATACTCAATCATCAGCACCCGACTCGCGCCATCTTGAGGTTTCTCGGTCTCGAACACAACCACATGCTAGATACTCCATTTACCGCTACATGTGCCGCTACTCAGTGCCATATGCCGACACTTTGCTCCCCAGCAGTCCTCGGCACCTCGACAACTACGTGCACCATATTTTTGTACCTATAACTATTACACGAATTAGCTTCGGTATGTTGTTTCCACCACTTGGATAGCCTCCGCTACCTTTCATGAACGTGAGAATATTAGGAACAACCACCAAACCCTAGTACCAAGCTACGCCCATGAATTAGGGTTGTAACAGTAGCTATGGTTACTATTTTAAGTAAAAGGATTAATCGATTGGACTTGATCACAAGCTCTTGATGATGAACGGAAATAAACAAGATCAAGCTGATAGAGGTTCGCAGAGATTGTGATTTAGTTTGACTAAATTTTTTTATGAAACTATAACAAATACAAACACTTTAAGACAATGACTTATTTTGTACCAGCTTCAAGGAGACCACCTTAATGTCATAGTCATCTTGGCCTTTTTTTGAACTGCCACGTCATGAACTTGTCAATCCAAAGGGGTGTTTATATGCTATTTACATGGTCACGTTACCTTGTTACTTAAAACATATTTACTATAGATCAAGTTATTCAAAAAGGAACTCAATTAACTTGTGAGCCAACCACACAAGGCCAATAGGTAAATCGAGAAACATCAGGTAGAGTCTTATTCGTTTTTGTTATTTCCAATCACAAAATCATTGAGATTTAGTTAAGAAACACTATGGAGCTAGGTAAAAAATATAACATCTAAACATCAAGAATGTTAGACAAGGTCTTGTTTGTATTTGTGTTTATTATTTTTAGGTTAAAAAATTAAGTTAAACTTGCTTACAAATACTTTAGACTTTGGTTAGAAAAAATTAGGATATTATTGGATATGTATGAGCTCAAACAAATTAACGTTTGTATCGTAACAAAATCCGTCCATGGCACTGGCACTGAGATGTTTTACAGGCTTGTTACGCCAGGATGGTTGCAAGGCCCTTACACTACACCCCCCTTCTCCAAATGCCAGCCCAATGTGACTCAAGCTTGAATTATTTACTTTCATAATATTGATGGATTAGGGGCAAGATAACAAAGTCCTCGATATTTGAGGGGACATGCTTCTTAATTTGTATAAATCCAAATTCGTGGGTTGCAATGGAAAAATGGTTTACTTGGGTTGTAATCAATCGCTTACAGGTCTGACTGTCTATATATGTAGAGAATGAAAAAAATTGAGAATTTTGGCAAGCTTAAAGGATGGTGCAGAACGCCAGCAGCTAATGACTCAAGCAGAAAGATGATATTTTCAGGATTCTAACAGAGCAGCAATAAATTAGCATTTTTTTTGGTATCGCAGCACAGGTCAAAGAGAGCACTATAAGATCAAGTGCTTGGTAAGACAGGACACAATGGAGATCCTGGAGCTTGAGATTGAAAGTTTTAGGAATTAGGAGGAAGAGCTGACCGAAGGGTACATGTATATTCCCACATTCATAGCATGTTTGGTGCCAACCATGAAACCAAGGAGGCATTATTTGCATATGTTTATTCCATGACAACCTTGATCTCTTTTATATGATATGCATCAATCTACTACATTACAGTACAAGCTATTTTCATGACACATATTATATATCTGTGACAACACGTATCAAGGTGCGCGTAGTTGAGAATCTTGAGATGAAGCATAATCTTTATCTAAACTTAAAAAAGCATTTCTAATAAAAATAACACACAAGTTACAAGTGACAAACACGAGCAATGGTTAACCAGCTGCTTATTTATATATCTTACAGAGACAGAAAAGGAAATAAACAATCATATTTTGTTTATTTATATATGTCACAAGGCAATTGCCATTGTATGTCGACTAGGAGGACTCCATGGAAACAGCTAAAAGCAGGGACACCAATCCAACGAAGAACTCAAAACTCCATGATGCACGCAATTGAGCAGATGATGTAGGGGACGAAGGGGATGTCTCACCGCCAGAAGGAGATATTGGTGCCGGTGTTAGAAGGTGAAGGAGGTGATGATGGTAGCTCAGATGAAGGGGCCCGTGATAGAGGAGTACGAAGGTGCCGGAGAACCGAGGAGACGATCTATCTGCCATTACAACAACAACCAACTTATGTCCTCTCTCACAACTCCCCCGCTTTCCAGTGATGAAGAACAAAGGTCCAGACCTGTCGAACTCGAGCTTAGAATTCCCATCTTCGAGCTTTCGTAATGGGTTTGATAGTAATCTTCCTTGGTCGCCACTAGCACAGATTCCCCCTCCCCGTTCTTGTACCTGAAAACTACAAATTCAAAGCACAAACAAAAAGATTTAGGCCATACCCATGGTGAGAAATGAGGTAATTTAATTATAGAAAGTGTTGAGTTTGTGAAATAGTTACCAAGAGTAATATGCACATGGAATCTGTTATGATTTTTGGGCCCTTAATTAAGCTCTGATACCATTGTTGGACCCTTCGGGCCCCCAAAAGGGACTTTAAACAACCAAAGGAAACTCGCAATAGGTGTCATAGGCCTCTCTTAATCCAAAAGCTAGCTCAAGAATTAAGGCTTTCTCATTAGCCTATATACAAGTCACCAACAACCTCTACGACCGATGTGGGACAAACCCAACAACTCCCCTTCACACATCGGGCGTGGCCCGAAACCATCACCGTCTGACACACACTCCCCTTAAACCAAACGGCACCCACCTCCTCTTCAAATCAGGTGGAACACATGAAGGAAACAACAACAATCGGCGTAGACAAATCCGGCTCAAACTTGGCTCTGATACCACTTGTTGGGTTTTTTAACACCCAAAAAGAAATCCCTGAACTTCTTGATATGCCTTAACAAGTACTTAACAATATTCAATAAAACACACAATAATTTAGTAATCTCAAAATATACTAAAAATCACAAATCATCAATTATTACCAATAATAAGTACACAATCACTCAATTGTGAAATCCTCACACTCTCTAATTTGAAACAACTCACAATCTCTTAACACTATCTCTAAAACGAACACACTCCAATTAGAAATACATCACAACTTCACATACTCTTACTTGTGTACTCTCTTCAATTCAACTCTACTCAATTTTACTCACAATACAACTACATATTTATAGACAACGAAAACCAGCCTCGTAGATACGAAGAGCCACAACACTCTTACTTGTGTACTCTCTTCAATTCAACTCTACTCAATTTTACTCACAATACAACTACAGCCTCGTAGATACGAAGAGCCACAACACTAAATATTCATCATCTTCAACCATTCTTTTCGAATCCCTCGTACCTCTTCAAATAAATCCATGTCTTACAACTACATATTTATAGACAACGAAAACCAGCCTCGTAGATACGAAGAGCCACAACACTAAATATTCATCATCTTCAACCATTCTTTTCGAATCCCTCGTACCTCCTCAAATAAATCCATGTCTTTAAGAGCAACAGCACAACATCTTTCACCAATATAGCATTAATCTTCACTTTCCACATAGGAAAATTACTTCCATCAAATTTAGGAAGTACAAATTTGGTTGTACTCTTCTCAGCCATCTTGTGTCAAAAGCAAATAAGAAGTTCAATCTTCTCAAAAGCAAATAAGAAGTTCAATCTTCTTCACTTTCCACATAGGAAAATTACTTCCATCAAATTTAGGAAGTACAAATTTGGTTGTACTCTTCTCAGCCATCTTGTGTCAAAAGCAAATAAGAAGTTCAATCTTCTCAAAAGCAAATAAGAAGTTCAATCTTCTCCACGAACCTCCACAGGGCGGTTCTTCTCCACGAACCTCCACAGGGCGGATAAACCGAAGCTCTGATGCCACTGTTGGACCCTTCGGGCCCCCAAAAGGGACTTTAAACAACCAAAGGAAACTCGCAATAGGTGTCATAGGCCTCTCTTAATCCAAAAGCTAGCTCAAGAATTAAGGCTTTCCCATTAGCCTATATACAAGTCACCAACAACCTCTACGACCGATGTGGGACAAACCCAACAGAATCTCATCCTCTCTGCCCAGTGATTGTAGCTCCCTGATGGATTGTGCACCCAACCTTCTCTTCCCCTACGATGAATTCACAAGCAAATGAATGGCAGATTATCGTAGACATTATGCTCCAGAACGGAGAAACAAACTAGACTCTGGCCATGTTTCAGAGGGGGATGAAAGCTTATTTCTTTGGTTCTTTTTGAGGGATGTGAGTGGAAGAGGAAGCAAGGTTGAGAGTGTGAAAGACGTGGACACTTGCTGCAGGAGGAGACACATGTATGGCAATACCATGTGAAGTTGACACTTTGCTTAATCAGCAGTTATTATTCATGTTTTTTAGTGATTCGTATTATAAATTTATAAAGTTTTTTTCAGTCATGTTTAGTTCTTATTTCAGCTAAATCAAAGTTCACGACATAAACTTTCATTTTGACTGCTTAGGTAATTTTATGTAAAAATGAAATGACAAGTTTTAACTTTTAAGCAGAAATTTAAAAAGTTCTAAAAATAATTAAACGATAATTTCAACTATGAAATGAAATTGCAATAGTATAACTAAAAAAAATACATTATTCGCCACAAAATTGACATATATAATAGGAGGTATAAATAAATGTCAGAAAGTTTTAAAATATATATTAAAGTAAATACCAAAAAGTAAAAGCTATAACAATTGCCCTCTGAGTGCCACATTAATTGGGCCCAGTTCCGACTAGCCCATTTTCATCAAAGCGGAATGGCGGGCCAAACGGCCATCCAACAGATCGGCCCACGGGCTGACTGGGCCGCTCCTTCATGATTAAGTTATTGTATTTTCCCCCCAATCTTGGTAAAAATTTCGTTCAACTAAGTTTAAGACATTTTTTTTATTTGAGATGGGCTATCCTCACCATATTACACACTTGTTTCTCCTCCAAAGAACCATGTTTATAAACTCATTCACAAATCAATCGGTCAGGGGTGGGCATCGGTCGATCGGACATCGGACAAGGCATTCTGTATCCATCTATTTAACCTCCTCAGAAAGTCAGTCTTTCACAGTCAAAAATTTTCAGTCAAGTCGGTCACGGTTAGACATAGTTAAAATTTGGTTAATATAAGAAATTATTTTCATCTCATATTTATTTATTATAAATATTATTTTTTCTTGCAAACAACTAATATTTTATTTATATTATTGTTATTTCTTTTATTTTTTTTCCATGAGTACATGTTCGATGATTCATGCTATGTCAGATGAGCAAGATATATTCTGATTTCTTTCATGTCAATTAGTATAAAAATTAAAATCACTTTTTTTAAAAAATATATTTAAATAGAGAAATATTATAGTACAATGGGAAAATTCAAAAAATAAGATTGACGTAAAAATCTATGGATAGATGTGTGTCAAATAAGCCCTCTATTAGAATTAAAAGTTTATCAATTATTCATCTTATTAGAGGCCTAAGTAAGGGGTTATAAGGAATAAATAAGTTGATTATGGAATGTTTATCAAAATAACCAATACGAACTAATTTAAAAAATTATTTGGATGAGCCAACTATTCTTTTTGTGGATGTACTAGATGAGTAATTTGATATAGTATCATGGTGGAGATTGAACATTGTAAAATATCTTAATTTGAAAAAAATTATTCAATATATTTTAGTTATTTTTATGTCAATCATTTCCAAAGAATCAACATTTAATATTGGAGAACAAACAATTAGTTCTACTAAGAACAAACTTAAAGCTTTTACACGTGTTTAAAATTACTTGAGGAGTTAATATAAAGGTAATTCAATTTTATATCCATATATTTTTTATTTTTGATATATTTTTTAACATATATTCTTCTCTCGCTACTATATTTTTTACTTGTAGAGAAATAAATAAGTTCATCATCAAATTTATTTGGAATAATAAATATTAAAAAATGAGTAAATATTGATGATTGTGCCAATAATGAGTACGTGAGAATATTATATTGAGTTTCTACTCTTCTAATATTTGTATAATATTTCTACAAGTAATTAACTTTTAGATAAAGAATCAAGTATTAAAACATATTATCTTTGAAGTATATGCAATATTGGATTATATTTTAATGTAAAAGATTATTTTAAAACTTTTACATATCAATTATCTTTTATTTGACTTGAAAATATGTACAAGCTAAATTTTGAAATTGAGGGCATTCTAAATATATAATAAGTGGTTTGATATGATTATTGATTTGAATGTAGTGCTCTAAGTTCTTAAATATGAAGATGATTTTTATCTTTTTTCTATGTAAATTATTTTAAATTATTTTAGATAGTAAATATTAATTTTATGTATAAATTTAATTAATTTTAATGTATATCATAATTTAAAATTTTCATAGAAAATACTATTAATTTCACAAATATTAAAGACATTATGTTATTGATATAAAATATTAGATATTTGGTCGGATATAAAAATGTTCATATTTAATTTATTTTGATTTGATCGAATTCGGTCAGTCAAATTTAATTGGTTAAATTTAGTCGGACTCGATTAGTTGGTTAAATTTAGTCGGGCTCGATAAGTTAGACGTGTGCTCCCACCCATACACCCACAGTATGAAAATATATAAATGCAGTACAAAAGGCCATTCGCATGCATGCGTTTTGCACGATAGTTTTTAGTTGCTAGCTATAATTGTTTTTTTTATTCATTCCTTTTGTTTCTTTATTATTAGTATGACCTTTCATAACCTTTAATTTTCGATATCAGTACCTCGTGTAGGGTGGATGAGTATCTTGTGGACATATTAGAGCCCGTATATTGAAAAAAACATATATATATATATATATATTCAAATTTCGTGTTTTTATTATCATCGTCATGTAAACTTGACCAAGCTTTTTTTCCACATAACTTGCCCAAATTCAACCTTCTTAATTAATAATTTGACATCAAGCAAAGCTGTACGCCATGTATTAGTCAATCCGATTGGTTTATTTGTCATTTATAATAAGTGGTTGATTAATCGGTGATGACCAACTAAAAAGCCTACTGATAATTCATATTAAAAACCATGCGTCAATTGTCAATTGACACATTGGAGAAGTACAGCTTCTTCAACAACAGGAAATTAAACAAGAAAGTAGATATTATGCCTCTAAATGTAAAACTTAGACAATGAATTTGTAATTTTCCCACAATTATATGTGAGGTTTGATCCTGACATTTTCCTGGCCAAGAGACAAACTGCTCAATTCAATACTTATTAAACTCCAATCTCATTTTTGTAGTACTGGAGGACCAATCAAACTTGTTCATATTGCGTCCTAAAAGCCAGACACATTTTCACCTCAACGCAATAATAAATTATTATTTTTCAACATACCTCAATAATAAATTACTAAAGAGTAGATCCTACGTAACCATGCACAAAAGCTAGCCGAAGTTGCGCTCTCGCTAGACAGAGCTTTAACGTGTGAGTTCAACTCCGTTGAACTAATACCAGATCCAAGAAAAGTGAGATGATTTAGGATCAAGTTAAGCTAACTGCCAAATATTATTAATTAACATTGCCTAATCAAAGAAGAAATGAATCTGTCTTTATTGAAAAAAAAAATTGCATCGTCCCCTCCACATAATTCTTCTTTATTCATGCATCTCTCTCTCTTTTGAAAAAAAACTCTATTCGTGCATCTGGCACAGCTGATCAATTTATTCTCCTTGGTTTGGAGGTAGGCTGGCAACCAGTTGAGATAGCTTGGGCACAGCTTGCGTAAATTAGGCTCCGACACGAACTCGGCTTTACCTCAAAACAAGCGGCCCACTCGTGCTTGCATTAAAATTATGTACATTGCGTACTTAGTTTTATGCTACAAATTTACATAGAGATGCAGTATTAGACATTGGTTGAGAGTTTTAAAAATGTACGATGGGCATTTTTTAAAAAATTTATGCCCAAGTGAGCCACAGGGCCTGGCCTGACTCAACGTATTGCCACCCAGCGTAACAGGTTAAATCGGTTTAGGTTTGGTTGGAAAGCCAAAGATTTTATGTCTGGTTCGGTTCGATTTGAACCCATACTCCTTAGTTTTATCCTCGAAAAAATACTCAAGCATGAAATAAGTAGTTTGTTGGATTATAAATAAGGCCTATTTGGTTTGATTTGGTTTGAAATTCGTACCTGATGTGTTTGGCTAATATTTCACTTGACTTGACTCGTATAATATTTTTATATCAAATTTTTTATACGAGTAAATAACTCTTATAGCATCGTCAATTACTTACAAAAAATATTACTAATACTTAATACGGTGTTTAACTATTAACTATTTAGCTTATTTAATAGTAGCAATACCTATGCATACCCTAAGTTATTATTTTATCAAAATAAAATATATCAAATATAACTTGTCACATTAACTAAAATTAAATTACGATATATACTGGTCAACTCATAGCAACTAATTATTTTATTTAATTAATTAGTAATAGCCGAGACATGTAACAATTATAAACTACTTATTAATGAGTGTTTAGTACTATTTATGAGTTACTATTAAATATTAAGCAGTTGTCCCTTATTAGGGTATAATCAAGTCAAACTCTTTTGCTCGACTCATATTATATTTAAATAGTAACCATGCTTGAACAAGTAAATATTTGGTTCGAGTTTGACTTGAAATATATAACCCGGTAATGAATCAAATTTGATCAAATTAATTTAAAAATAAGTTGAACATGAATAAAGTTTTACTCAATTTGGTTCAGTTTCACTCGTTTAGACCTGTAAATGTGATTCAATTATTCAAAGATAATGGGTACTAATTATTTGGCTTAAAATATATGTATGCATTGATGGGGCAAAGTTTTTATTAATTAGTACTGATCAAAACTAGTTAAGATTCACAAATTAGGCCACGAGTTAAGATTCTCATGTGAGAGTCTCGCGTCAAATCATGATCTTCGCTTGTTTTCTTTTTTTTTATTTAAGGAGATCTTCGCGTTTTTATACACTCGCATTCTCATGTCTAATCAGTTCAATTGGCCTGCATTCCGGTTTATGTCATTGACTCAAAATTAATTATGAAATTGTAAAAGCAAGTTGGAATTTTAAGATGGGCAAGGAATGAGGTCAAAAGCGACGGTTGCTTCTTGACATTGTCATCGCATCCCTACCCGGAAAAAAATAATCCTTTGACCATCAAATTTTATCAGTTAAAAATAAATTATATATAAAGACTTTATTTATAAATATAGCATCCTAATAATTATATGTCTGATATTTTTTTTAAAAGGCTCCTCACTTAAACGGTAGTTTACACTTCACAGCCACTGGTTTAGGTCAAAAGAAATAAGGAAGACGCTCCTAACAAAAAAAGCTTCCCTCAGTTATTTTCTGTAAAACCCGTGATTCGAGCCAGAGTTTTACGGGAGTGAACCAGTCAGTTCAATCGTCGGTTCGAATCGAGTCAGCTTCATGGACTGCGAGCTGAGTTGAGGCCAACTGTGAGTTATGAGCGATGAGGGTCATGTATGCTCAAATGTACGATGATAACGCCTAAAAGTTGATGAAAAATGGGTTATCAAGTATGTGGAGGTATGCAGTATTGATTGTTATTTTTATTTGATCGTAGAATAGTTTTAGGCCGAATAACGCATTAGGATGCATTTAATTATATTTGGGTGGGTTATTAGTTATAGAGCATGTAATTTGAATGTTATTGTGTTTGTTTTATTTTATAGAATTTTTCCATATTTTTCTAGATTTTTTAGAATTTATTATGAACTAGCTATTATTTTGACTCGAGTAGGAATCGAGTCAATACGTATTTATGAATCTGCCACTAGAGTGAGTTTTCTTCTTCCCCGACCATTCTCACCCAAACCCTCGCCGCCCCTCGTGCTTGTCGCCGCCGCCAACGTCGTACAGCCGTCGATCAACGCCGCCCCGCCCCGCCGTGCAGTCGCCGTGCCGCACGACCCACCCCGGCCACCATCTTGCCGCCACAACGCCAGAATCGCCCCACGAAACCACCTCGGCCGCAGCCACTCCGAGCCGATTCGGCCGCCGCCACTCCGAGCCGGATTCCGCCGCCGTCCGGGCCGCGCCGCCGCCGCTGTGGCCTCGACGACCACCCCCTCGCCGTCGCCGACGTTTCCCCCACCATCCCGACCGCCGTCGAGGCCGGCCGGAGCCCCGATCGGAGCACACTGCCGCCGCCGCCCGTTTTCAACGCCGCCGCCAACGGCCATCGCCGCCTCGGCTGCCTTGTTTGACACCACCATCGGACCAAGCTCGTCGAGCTGGTGCCGATAGACCCCTTGATTGCCCCGTCCCGAATCGTCGCCGGAAAACCGCCGACACTCGCCGGAAAACCGCCAGAACCGCTGGAAAATTGGATTCGTGGGAAATTTGCCGGATCACCCGCCAAACGCACCCGGTCCAATCTGATCGGACTTCGGACGCCGCTAGGTGCCGAATTCGAGTTTCGAGCCACGAAACGGAAACCCTAGCCGTCGCCGATTTTCGACGACGCGAGGTATAATTTATTTTAACTTAATTATTTGAAAGTATTGATTATTAGAACTGCATGCTAGGATTGGTGAATTGTGTGTTATAATAATATGTATAAATGTAGATTTGATTAAGGATAAAATATGAAATTTGTTTGATTGAGTGGTGTTAAAAATGGAGACTAAGAAACTAATTAGGGTAACTAGGTAATGATCATGATCTAATGCAAACTAGCCTAAGTAGACTTGCTAGAATTGATATAGGTTGATGTGTGTTGATTGATGCGTGATTGTGTTGATTGTGTGTGCATGCTATAGGATGTGTGATTCATCATGCGGGCGTTAGTTTTTAGCTTGATTGTGTAGGTACGGTGTAGGAGCTCGCCGCCTAGGCGCGTGGACCCGTTTGGAGCTTCTACCAGGTCCGTTTAGGACTCGTACTCTGTTTTATGCTACTCTATTGTATATTTGATTTATCATGTGCAGGACGAGTTAAGTGGCGTTTTATCGGATCCCACTTAACTCGGGCCATTTAGCCAACAGTTTTATTTCGGATTAATAACCCTCGAGGATGAGATCCCTCGAGTTTGTTTTCGAACTTCAGATCCAGCTCACGATGCCTTCGGGCCTATTGTATAAATCCCAACCCAGGCCTATATATATATAGTTTTCGTGTTTTCGGTGAGAGATGGAATGAGGGTTACTTGTGGCCACGTCTTCAGATAGGGCATGTGCCCGGAAGAGCGGGCTCTGGAGCTGGGGAGAACCCACTTCATTCCCGAAGGATCCGGACAACTCCACCTTTGAGTTCCTCAAACCCGGAGAAGTGTGGAGGTTTACGGGTACTGCAATGCAGCGCATGTCTAGACTTGTGGTTCAAAGGGTACTGAAGGCGACTGCCTGAGAGTGCTCGGCCTTTGTGCTCAAGGCCAGGAGTAATATGGAAGGTGCAGAGGGCGGTAAGGAATGAAATTTGATGCAGAAGCGATAGAGAAATGGCCACGGTATGAGAATGAGAAAGAAAGGGGGACGCTGTCGACCCGAGGGCAATGACCCGACGGCGATGGCTCCCGTATGTGCCCTGATGAGAGTTCTTGAGGAAGTATATGGTTTTGATTCAACAGGAGAGTTTGCTCTCCTGTGCCAGATTGATATTAGTTATTTTCCGGGCCGGTAACACTCGTTACTGACGATTTTTCTATATATATGTAGGTGAGGAATGCGAGCGATGAAAGCTGTCGGGATTGCGGAGGAGCAGCACGGAACCGCGCACACATGTACCTGCCGCGTGTAACGTATGTATAATGATGGTGTGTTATAGTTATGTAAATGATAATTTTGATGTGTTTGCGTGAAGGAATTACTTGTTATGAAACGAACTGATAAATATAAATGAGTAGGGAGCCTTGGAGTTCAGACTCGGCTCAGGTAAAAACGAATGAGATAATGATTGAATGTCATGGTAGATTATTATGTGTTACCGTATTTTCATAAAATAGTATATATTTTCCTTTGGTTTCTCATTTATTATTTTATCTTGTCTTTGCTTGTACATCATAGCATGAATATAGGACCGCGTTAGAACCCAATTATTCCCATTCATGCATTTCACATTTGCATCTCCATCTTGAAATGCCGAGAGTAGATCCTGATCTGCTTAACCGAATCTAGTAGATTAGCGAACAGTTTGGTCGCCGGTGACATTTTCGGGTCAGTTCACGGGTGAGCCGAAACGGGGTGTTACATTTTCTCACTTTAATTCTAATGAGAATTATCGTTCTACAAGGACCCGTATAAAAATAACACTAGAACAATTTTTAAATGTATTTTTTAATATAATTAGTTAATTACTTAAGTAATTGATTTGGCTTTGAATTTGATTGTTGGAATTTTTGGGATGGGCAAGGTAAGTGTCTTCATTTGAGGCATGAGGTTAAAATATTCTTATTATACAAATCCAAGCAGCAACCCTTTCAGCACAAAGGGAGCATTCTTAATTTGGTTTTTTATTAATTAATTTTTGCTCATCCCCCAATTTAGT